>CAJNDT010001069.1:0-89644 GCA_905221615.1 Symbiodinium sp. CCMP2592
TCTGCTCACTCTGGCACCTCCTGTCTCCGACTTGTAAGCTTTCAAGGCAGTGGCCAAACCCCGCCTGGCACATGCTTGATCGTAGTCCTCCTTCCCGAACTCCTCAAGATTGGCGTCCTTAGCACTCATGAGGTGAAGGAGTTCTCGGATACGGGGTCCTTGCAAAGGCTTCGTTCCCAGGTCAGCTGTGTTGCAATAGCCTGGGACAACTCCCACACTGAGCTTCTTTGTTTTTAATTTACGTAGTTGTTCTTCCGATTGAGCAGAAACGGCAGCGCTAAAGAGAAAATGATTTGTGAATCTATTTGCAAAGAACGCCGACACTGGGCGGGCGGGTGGGACAAAATTTTATGCCCATGTTGCCATGCTGCCTTCACTTGCTCCCTTGAGCACAACCTCACGGCGGGAGCATATCATAAGCCATGCACAAAAGGATTGCTCTCAAGAGAAAATCACTTTGAAAGTTTTCTTTCCAACTCAATCGGAAGAAATAAAACTAACCCAGTTTTACAAAACAACATCCTAAATTAAAGCGCTATCAACCCGTTGACCGCTAGCTTAATTTACGTAGTTGTTCTTCCGATTGAGCAGAAACGGCAGCGCTAAAGAGAAAATGATTTGTGAATCTATTTGCAAAGAACGCCGATATATATATTGTATAAATTCCTTCAGGAAGCAGCACTCGCAAGGTCTTCGTTTTCACTGGTGACGTTGGGCGATCCACTCCTGTAACGACATACTCAACCGCGGCTGCGGTTGAGCACATCGCTTCGTGCAACTCAAAGGCCCAGCAGTTATGGGACTCGGCAGTCCACAAAAACACACAAGTCAAGGCAGGCAATTCACCCCCGATTAACCGCGGTCCTAAGCAAGGATGTCATCAAGCGTTTTGGCAACTGGAGTTGCCTTGATAGTTCCTGCCTTCGTCTTTACGACTTTAACCAGCTCTCTAGACAAAATGTCAGAGGGGTTCGAAGGGCTCGGTACGCGTGCTATCCAAGTGTTTAGACCCGCCATGTCTTCAACCGAAAGGAGTAGCTCGATCAGCGTCCTGCCCGTGTCGTTTCTTGCTCTCCCCGAAATGCATACGTCACGAGCACTGTTATTATCCACATAGGCCACTAATGCATGATGCATAATCCTTTTGCGCCATAGCACAATTGCAGCGATGTACGCAACAAGTTCCGCCTCGAAGATGATAGTCTTCTTACTGGCATTGCCGAGCTTTTCCATTTGCTTCAGGTCCAATTCATGCGAGAAGAAACTCAGCACGTTGCCCTCGTGATCATAAAGCACACCGCCTATGCCGCACTTGGGGCCCTGAGCACTCACCTCATAAGCTGCATCAGTGAAGATGTATCGTGGGGAGTGGGCCGGTCTCGCCAGCACGCGTGGCTTTGAGTCCTTAAGGAGCAGCGCGTACCGGTTCAAGGCAGTAAGAGCATCCTGCCCAAGATTCGTTTGACCGGTAGCGATATGCGTATCCAATTCCTTAAGACAAAGTTTGCTGGCGCGCCCGAAGACTTGGCCGTCGGCAAATTGTAGCCGGCCCCTGAGCCGTTGTGCATCTTTGCAGCGCAGCTCTTTGCTCTCGACTGCACTGGTAAGGGCGGCTAGGAGCTCTTGCACCCTGTTGTCGGTGTTCCCAACCTCAACACGTCCGCTGCTAAAAGGTTCCAAATTAAACCTGACCCCCAATGATTCAAAAGTACTGCCAAAATCCTGTGCCTTCTTCCCCTCCTCCGCGAACTGCCACCCCAGGAGTCTAAAGAAGCGGGGAATGTGGTCGGCAGTGTATGCACAATCTGATTGCCGAGCTAGTGTGGGAAAATCGTCAAAGTAGCAGGTCCACAAGAAGCCCAGATGGCACCCGAGCGTCCACACCGAGTGAACGGTTCTGAGGAAAGAGTGCACACTCCTCACCGCCCCAAAGGGTAAGGCCTTCAGGCGATGCACTGAAGGTTGGCCGGACTGCTCGTCGTGGAAGGCAACGTAAGCGTCCTTTAGGGCGTCCTCACTTAGACCAAGCTGGCGATAAGCGGACTTGAGATCGTAACTTCGGCCTTTAAGGTTATCTCTGGGGAACGATTCCAAGCATTGCAGAATCAAGCATGCCAGCACGTCAGTCGTGTGCGGCTGGGGAGATTCGCAGGCTTGCACGGCCGCGTTCACGGAGCTTCCTGATAAGTCGTCTATAAGCCTCACCTTTTGGGAATCCCCGGAACCTTGCGATAACCCAAACCTCCTACTGACTAGTGCCCCATCTTCTAGGTCGTCAGGATCGATTGGTCCTTCCAGCCAACCCTTGTCATGTTCCTCAGCAGTTTTGCGCTTCACCTCACGATCCAGCTCGCCTTGCGAGCGTACCGACTCCAAGACGTGCTTCCTGGTCTGCGATGCCTTGCGGTGAACCTCCTGCGGGGATGCTGAGGCGGGCTTAAAGACCTGGGGGAACAATCCTGTAAGCGGCACTTGACCCACTAAGTCTGTTCCACTGATCATTTCCTCGACCACCTCCATATCCTCGTACCCTATGTCCTGTAGAAGTTCCTTCCACAGAAGGATTTTCTTTGGCCCTAAGATATCCCTTAAGTGGGGTGGCATCTTGGCCTTAAGTGCTGCCTCACTCTCCTCCAAGGCTGCCGCCCTGGCTTCCCACCGCTCAAACCACTTTTCCCTAAACTTTAGCAACTCATCGGAGTCCAAAGATCGGTTAAGTTCAACGGCTTTGTTAAGTGCCTGCGGCAAAGGAACTTTCAGTAGTTTGGGATGTCCTGCTTTACACGCAGCCGCAACAAAGGCGTCCGGGGAGTAGGGCACACCCCAGGCTTGTTCAAGAATGGGCTCGGTAGGGCTCGCAGTCACGGTCGAAGCATTGTCCGCATCCAAGGTCAGAGCTGAAGAATTGTCCCCCTTTTTAACCGGTAATGGCACGGTTCTAAGAAGTTGCGCATTGGCTGGAATGCGCTGGAGTGAAGCAGCACAGGTGGGTGGAAGATCCCATGGGGATTTGAGGCGACCCATGCGGGCACACGGCGCGGCGTCGAGAGCCGACTGCGGGCCGCGAACTAAGAGCACTTTGCAATGCTCTGGCACGAGAGCTGGAAATTTGGCAGCCGCAGGCTGATTGCCAGCAGCCGCACGGCACGCGGATAGCAAGCTGTCGGCTTTGGGCAAGGCTTGAGGTGGCTGCCACCCGGCGCTGACTAAGTGAGAGGCCACAGCATGAGCTATAGCAGCCGCCAGGGGCGGTGGGTAAGCGGTTTCCTCTTTGGTGGCAAACCCTGTGGAGGTAAGGCCCCAGGGCTCATGCGGATGCGCAGGCGATTGACCAGGACAGGAGCGTTGCAACGACGAAAAGACATCATGAGTGGAAGCCAGGGTGGTGCGCTTGGGCCGCGCACCGCCAAACATGCAGTGGTCAAAGGAAGTGCGGTAAGGGCATAGATGCGCAATGCTTTGGAAGAAGGTGGTGGCCCAAAACCAGGAGCGGTGCGGATTCTCGCACACGAAAAGCACGTCCCGACGGTGACATTCCAGCGCAACCTTGGCCAAGAATTCATATAAGGCGTTGGCAGCCGCAACACGCTGCTGATTGGAACCCTGAAGTTGTGGCAAGCCATCAGGGAACTGAGAAGATCGAAGAGGCGGCGGGCCAGGGACGGGCAGACCTGAGCTATCGTAAACCTGGATGTCTCGCGCACGGCTAGAGGTGCCGCAAGGTGGCGCTGCGACCACAGCAGACAGCAGCGGATTGCACAGCCAAAACATGGCCAGGTCCTGGCCATCCTGAGTGGTTAGGTCAGCGATCAAGGGGGCACATGCTGCAGATTCCAGGTGCTTATGATCGATGCCGTGCGCCGTTACACCCAGTCGACGGAGGCACGCAGTGACGCGGGCTGTGCCCGCAAAGAGCTCAAAGACAACTGGGGTAGCCGGGGCCCGAAAGATTGGACGCGGAATGGGCACCATGGTGCCCTGCTGAAGGACGTCGCCTGTGGCCAGGTCAGGGGGGCTAAACCCTAGGGAAACCAGAGCTGAATGGTCAGCTTCGGAAAGGGCCGCGAAATCGCGGATGACAAACCCGGCTAATACTACCCGGTAACCATCCCAAGGCATGGTGGCATGCCGCTGATGGGCGTCAAAGGTAATGCATGCATTGGATATTGGCAAAAGATTGCCTCGCAACACCGGAAGCGCTTTCGAGCCAGAGATGGCCCTTCTCGAAGGTGGACACACCTATCAAGAAATTGGGGAAACCCTTGGCATTATTCCGGTCTGCGTGCAGCGGAGTGAGCGTCTGAGCCATCAAGGACAGGGACGTGAACGGCAATTCATGTCCCCAACTTTTAGCGTAGGCGGCCAGCATCCGACACACGGTCGGGAATTCATGACACGTGCGGCGCAGCCCCAACATGGGGCCCTGGACATAAGCACCGACACTGAAGGAAAAACTGGATTGGTGGGTGATGTCGGGATGTTGTCTGGCGGGTACTTCCGAGGGCAACAAGCTTATGAGCTGTATTATGTCATCAGAAGTAATTCTGGGTTTACTGAGGCAAGCGGCTGCGAAGTCCTCAGCGGTGTCATGCACTTGATCCTGTTGCGCACTGAGGTCTCCTGTCAAGGTAGCGGCAGCTGAACAGTCATGGACGCGCTCAGCAGGATCAACGACCACCGTATGATCCTTTTGTCACGCCCCACCCACGGCCGGGCATTGACCGATGGGGTGCGATCCTTCGAACTTGGCACACACATGGGCCCTCGTACAGCTTGGATGCGAGCAGCCTTCCAAGTTGTATGCAAAACAGATGCGCTGTCCCTGCTTCGTGAGCGGCTTCGCTCCCTTTTGTCGCAACACCAAGGGCATGGGAATGCTGCTGGCATCCTGAGAGCCCTTGCCCTTACCGGCTTTGCCCTTGCCGCCGGTCTGCTTTCCCTTACCGGAACCTTTACCACCCTTGGAGCCCTCATGGCCACGCCACTTGTTTGCATGATCCGCATTAGCTGTGTTCTTGCGCTTACTTGCCGCAGGCAGGGGAATAAGCAGAGAAGACACCGCATACGATTCAAGGGCTGCGTGGAGTGCTCGGTCCATATCATGGCTGCCATCGGGGTTCGCACGGGGTCTTCGGTTTTCCTCAAGCATGTGCACCCACACAGCCTTGTCAGCCTGGATCAGCTGCTCAATGTTAACACGCTGGTGATTTGCTGGGGCAGGCCGGCGAAAGTGCATCATAAGCTTGGCCAGGTAGCTTTCATACGCGCCTAGGCTGACGCAACTGGCCATGACATAAGCATAACCTCGACGTTTAAACCCTTCAAGCAAAGCCAATGCGCCATGCACAGGTTGGTCTGTGGTTTCAGCATGCTCGCGCACAGCGATTTTCCCTGCCTCTACCTCAAGTACTTTTGACGGCTTGTGGTGATTAAGCAGCTCGTGCTGGCGGGAAACGCATTTCTCAATCGGTATATGCTTGAAGACATTTTCTCGATGCTGCTCACAGGTCATGTCCAACAGTGAATGCCCGGGCTCCATGGTCGAGTCGATGTGCAAGCCAGGGTTGGCAGTCTTGAACATGGAAAGACGCTGCGATTTCTCGGCTTCAGGTAGCTTCTGCTTAGTGGTATTGTCGGGATCCAAGATTGATTGCCGAAGTGCACTGAGCTGAAGGGTTTGAGACTCGAACAGCAGACGCTTAAAGGCGGCGACATCACCCAAGGACAACCCCGGGAGATTTGACTCAAGCCACTCCTTTAATGCCTCTTCAGACAGGTCTTGACCGGGGATGCCGACAAGATGTGCTGTGGTCCCCAGCGTCTTAACCCCGAGAGCTTCCAACTTGCCCACAGTGGGCTGACTCAAGTTGATCTCCTTGCATCGCCGGATAAAGTGGGCCTCAGAATCAAGAATGGCGGTCATTGCGATATGTGCTACAAACACTAGTCAATCGATGCTGTAGTTCTCTGTCCTGCTTCACGTGTTGTGCGGTGTTGCGTTGTGATCCTGTCAAAGCACCCGGAAACATGTCATGATCTCAGCCAGGGATGCGTGAGGGGGCGAGTTCAACAACGACATGTGATATTATGATGGTTCGCCGGGTGGTTAAACCCGAAAATCAAGCGGGTCCTTTCCCCGAAAAAACGACTCTAAATCGCTCAAAACCACTGCTTACCCATCCTTATATAAAAACCTGATTTTATAGGGACTTGGGTCTACAGTGTGCCCAAATACGGAAAAAACCTACAAAAATCATGCTCGGGGCGCATAAGCCCTCAAACCGACCCTGGCGAACCCTCATATGTGACATGATCACCCTAGACTGCATTCACAGACTCGCGAAACTCTCTCACCACACACTGCACTGGCTGACTGAACACGCGGTAGTAATACCGCAAGCTGCTCTCGTTTTGTGCCCTCGCACAAGTCCCCTTGGACTAGCCTTTAAAGGCCGGCAGCTACCCTTCTACAATTCTGACAAGTGCCGCTGACTTGTCCAAAACTAGATGGGACGACGTAATTGGCCGTCCCAACCTTTCCACACGCCAAAATGGCGCTTCCTCCCCCAGACCTCGCTATCACGTAATGGCACTTCTTCGACTTTGCATGCATAAGCGAGTCCTTCAATCCCCACGGCCAGTCCTGCCGTTGGACCTTGTGAACAGGTTGCTCATCCTCGGAAGATGTTCCAGAACTCTCGCCGCTCTCGCTATCAGAGGAGGAACTAGAATCTGAACTGATCTCCACGACCTCGTGCCTCATCACGAGCATCAGGCTCAGACTTGACTGCCTCCTGTGCCTGCTGGGGGGCTGCAGAGAAGTACTCGGCCCGCGGGTTGTCTGGCTTGAACCGTCCGGAAGAGATGTCTTGAAGAACCTGTTCAAACTCTTTCACGGCCGATGTGGCCAGGTCAACGGCATAAATCGCCTGCGAGCCAGCTGTTGCTGACGCATGTCGGCCCAGCACCGACCTCACCGGCTCACTCACGCCATGCTTCGAGCACCATGCAAGTGGAGTGCGTTTGAGCGAGTGCGACGAAATGCGTTTCAGACGCTCCTCGTCACACACTGGGCCCAATGCAATCCTCAAGAAGGATGTGATCTCTGATGCTCGGATCTCACGCTTAGCCAGCAAATCACCATCCGCAGACAAAGGGGCCCTCAGCAGAGGGCCCTCAACCTTGCCTTGGACCTCCATGCCTACTGACCTGAGGGCCTCGAGGGCTGCAGACACCCACTGGGTGCCAGTGACTCCCACTGCTGGGATCAGCACGGGCAGAAGCTTCCTGGATCTCGCAGTGACGTTGTTAGTCTTATGCATTCCTAGATAGAGAACAACGTATCCCGAAGAATCATCAAACTCGTGCTCAATCCACTGAATGTCCGAAAGGTCGCTGTTCCTACAACGGCCATACAGGGCAAAAAGACATCTGGCTGCCATGGCCCGATCAAAGCTGTGGGCTCCTTGGTCCTCCACCATGGTGTGCAATCGGCATGTTTCGCCCACCGTCAACGCCTCTGCTTGGCGCAACCATTGAACTCCAACTGACATTTGTTCAGCGAGCCCACACACCCGCCTGCTCTTCAAGACATCGTCAAGATGAAAACCAAGTACATGGTGAAGGAATCGCATTGCGCTCAAGACCCCGGCCCCCCTTGAGGCAGCTGCGCCTGCCTTCTTGAGGTTGGTCATGTAAGCCCACAGTGATGCCTGCGATAGACAGTCCGAATCGGACGCAGGGCCGTTAAGGTACCACCTGAGAAACATGTTAAAGGCATTTGCACGCTTGTCAATTGTCCAAGGTGAGCGAGTGCCGACGGCGGCTGTCACTGAATCTGGGTCAACCTTGTCATTGTGCAACAGCGTAGGTGGGACTGAACTCGGGGGCACAAGTCGCAGGCCTGCCACCAACTTACCCAGACTAACCTCCAAGACATCAGCGCGCCTCTCACGGAAGGAAAGGTTCTTAGTGGCTTTAATGGCTACTGCGAAAATCGGCTTACCTTGAAGATACACTTTGGCACTTAGAGATACACAGGTTTTCTCCTGAAAAGTCGGCTCCTGTGGCACAAGGAGCTTTTTCGCAACCAAGGGCATCTTGGGGATTGACGGCAGCGATGGCAGAGACTCGCTGAACACAGCACGCATGGGGCCACGCTCCCACGGGAACTTCAGCTTGCTCAAAGATGGATTCGTAACCAACTCAGTTGACACCACACTGGCCAAGTCAACAAGCGGTGGTATCGTGGGCTCATGGATGCTGGCTGTGAAGGCCTTGGTAGCAGGGGATGCACCGAGGCTAATTTCCGAGCCTATCGGCCTCCAAGACGAGCTAGAGCCTGCAGCAAGCCGCTCTAGGTGCGCATCAAACTCACTCAACAATCCTTCCTCTTCCTCGGCCACCTCCCTGTAGTGCTGCAACTCTGCAGAAGGATCACAGTCTTCCTGCTCGTCCCAACCATCCGGCCCGTATTCCGGAGGGGGAGCCACATCCAGAGGCTCGGGTTGTCTTAAAGGGTTTAGGCCGACACCACTAATGAGCAGCAGGTCTACATCGCTAGGGACCATGGGGGGTATTGGCGGAAAGGCAGGCCGAGGCTCCGAGGAGTCTGCACTGACCACGACGGGCATCTGCTCGTTTGACGGCACAAGCTGTTCGGAAGGATCTAGTGGGTTCTGCACAGGCCTAGGGCTAGTCACCGGTTCAACCGACGGTACAGGTGTAGACGCAACCCCATCCTGATCCCCCCTATTAACCGAAGAAGACACAAGCGGGGGCGGCGCAGCGGAGGCCTCCGTGGCGGGCAGGGCTGGCTCAGCCTCATGCTGGGCGGCTGCGGCCGACAAGGCCACTGGAACCTCACATGAGGGCACATGCTCGAGGGGAGGGTTCGGCATAAGGCTGACTTGGCGCAAAACCCCTTGTAATGGCAGTATGCAAAACGATTGAATGCACTTCCCTGTTGACAAAATCAGAGGCCTGCAACCAATGCGATCGCTCGGGAGGGCCAATGAAGGCCCAAATGCACAAAACTACGTTGCACTCTTGGCACAGACACTCGAAGTCTGGGGGCACAACCACGCTCAGATCGGAGAAGGAACTGGACTGGCTGCCGGCACGGCGCAAGGACGTTGGATGCAAGCGAAACTCTAGTGCTGTAACCCGCAGTTCAAGAGCCGAAAGCTGGTCAGTCCAGCTTTCCTGAAGCCTGAGAATCTCAGAGCTATGCACGAAGGACGATCCGGCACTGGTTGCCTCGCTCATGCACCTCACTATTGGAGGCGCCCGCACCCCCCCCCGGCCGCAGGAGAGAGCTACACTTAGGTCTGAATGCTGAAGTGAGAAAGTGACAAAACTGTTCCAGGTTGCTGACAAAATTTTATGCCCATGTTGCCATGCTGCCTTCACTTGCTCCCTTGAGCACAACCTCACGGCGGGAGCATATCATAAGCCATGCACACAAGGATTGCTCTCAAGAGAAAATCACTTTGAAAGTTTTCTTTCCAACTCAATCGGAAGAAATAAAACTAACCCAGTTTTACAAAACAACATCCTAAATTAAACCGCTATCAACCCGTTGACCGCTAGCTCACAGCTTGCTGAATCCATAGGAGTCCTGTGTCGATGTGCCGAATACGCCCGCAGCCGACTCGCTGCGCTATTCCTCGGCACGCTGCGGAGTCGGTCCTTGCCTTCACGGTCACCTCCACGTTCGCTCCTTCAGCAAGGAACCTCACACACTCCGCCACATACAAGGCCTCCCCGGAGCCGCCAACCATGGCGATGAACTCGCTCTCGCCACTGGAGAGTGCAATGCTCCTTTGGCTCCGGACGTAGCTCGCCACCATGCTTCCACCGACAAAGAGCTGTATTGATGTGCGGCTGCGGCGTGTCCTTTTGCATCCTGCCCAATCCGCGTCTGTGATCGATTCGATCACAAGCTCCCCGTACTGCAGCCCACCTCGACCGTTGAAGCCAAAGCAGCCTCCATCTCGAGCGGGCCGAAGTAGAATTCCCAAAGTGGGAAACTTCTTGAGGTAGCCGATGACCCGCTGGAGCCACTTCATGGCCATGGCCGTTGGTGTCGCCATCTTGGAGCTCAGCACGCAGACCGGGAACTGGATGTCAGCCCGAGAGTGGCTCAAGTAGAGGAGCCTTCCGACTGCCTCGCGGTACTCCCGAGCCTGGTTGCCGTCGAGGTCCTTTGAGCTGTCGGGTTCCAGGAACGTTGCGTCTGAGGGGGCATCCCTCAACTTAGCGCTCTTTCCAATGCCAGCAAAGAGGGCCTCAGCATACTTCTCGTTCGGGTACACGACAATGCCCTCCTCGGTCATCACATAGCGCCTCTTTAGGAACTCCAGCTCACTCCCTGGGTCCTTCAATGGCAAACTTGTTTGCACCGTCACCTGGGACCCAACCTTGCCAAGGATCCTTTCACGCTCTGTTGCCGTAGAAGCAAGGAGTCCATCGTCGGCGTGCAGTATGAGGCCTGTGCGGTTGTCGTGATTGATGTGCCTGAAGAGAGTGGGTTCTTTATCGAAGCTTTCCATGTTGCATTCCTCCAGCATGGATTTCGCGAAATCGTACCATGCCGAGGCTCCGATCCTTTGCCCTGGGAGCAACTTCTCCAGGACGAAAGGGATCAACCCCTCGCGCCCGTCGTTGAGGATGCCACTGTCCACCATGATCACCGCCGGGTTCGGCTGGTCCACTTGGAGATACGCATCTTTTATATCGAGGCTCACAACCTCGAGGTTGTGGGAGATAGCCCAGATCAAGAAGGCGTGTGTGGTCCCCAACGTAGAAGCAGGGGCAAAGAGTTCGGCAGTATATGGGGAGTTTCCACGGAACTCCCTTGCAACTAAACGGCTCCTTCTTGTCCACCCCGGCCTGCGCCTCCAGTCTCTCACCAGCTTGGTTGTTAGCCGGGTGTAGCTCTCAATTCTTTCCCCCGGCTTGGGCTCGCGAAGAACTCCCATCTTTTGCAAACGGGTCACCTCTGCAAGGTCAGATGCCCTGTCGACTTTTGCCAGGTCCTCCTCGCTGAGCTCAGGGGCCTTCTCGGCCTCAGGGTCCCACTCCGGTGGTGGGTCAACATCCCACACATCATCTCCAATATCCGCCTCCAACGCCTCACCGACCTCATCAATCCAATCCTCGTGGTTGCTCCACTCCTCCAAGGGGATGTCGCCATGAACATGCCGTACCCCTGCGAAAGAAGGAGGGTAAAGAGGTCCTTGTGGAGACCCAGCCGGAGAAGCCGCCAAGGGTGAAGGTGTTACGCCTGGCCGGTCAAGTAGAAGTCGGGGCCTTTTAGGCACTGGCTCAGCTTTCGGGGCAGCTTCACGTGCACTGCTTCCTCGGGCTGCTCCTGTATCCATCTCTGCGGCTGGTTCTGCGCTCGCGGCGGCTGCCTCCCCTAGTCCTCCTTCAGCAGCTTGTTGTGGAAGCTGCTCTGCTTGCATAGAGCTGGCCGGACTGCTGCTTGAATTGCTGCTCGAGGGCCTTTCTGGGGAGTCTGACCCAGCTTCATCATTGCCAGGTCGCGGCGTTGCCGCTGCGATAACCTCGGCCGCTGCGCGCCCTGCTGCCTTGGCCAATTCTTCCAAGGAAGCGGTGTCCGGAAGAAGTGCAGGACGAGCTGCTGACGTATACAAGGGCCGCTTCCTCTTGGCTGTCCCCATGTAGTCCCATGGAAGTCCACGGCAAGCAAGGATTGCAGGCCCGTCCCATTGCTCCTCGGCTGGAAGACGTCTGATGCTTCTAGCCTCCACCGCTCCGGCCTCCGACAAAAGGATGCTTGCCCCATTCCTTTCGCTCTGGCCGACATAGATTCCCCTAAGCCACTGTAGGTCACCTCGGTGTCGGGTTGGGGCATGATATAGGCACTGCTCACCAAAGGGGATCAGGCTGCCATGAAAACACTTGCCGTAGACGAGCTCAAAGGGCGGGTTCCCACGCACTGGCACCGAGAACCGATTCAAAAGAAAAGCCGCGTGCCTCATAAGCCATGGGAAAACATGAGTGTGGCCCTCCACTTTGATCTTCGCTCTCTCCTCCAGGTGTGCCCGCAGAGTACGGGAGTTTGCCCGCACCGTTTGGATGGTGCGCTCCACCATCCCGTTGCTCTCGTGGGACCCTCTTGGAATGAGCCGGGTCTGGGTGTGTAATCCCAGCCGGCTTCTGCACGCCACCACGGAGTTGATGATCTGCTTGATGCTTGCCTCAGGGTCGCCTTGGAACATCACCGGGCCGGCCGGGCTGATCTGCATGCTTGCTCTCACAAGTTGCTCGGTCACACGCCGCAGGGCGCCGGCCCCCTTTTGCAGCACAGGGATTGCGAGCTGCCAGCCCGTAGTTGACTCAACACCAAAAAGGGTGAGCCCATATTGGTCCTGGAGGTCAACATCCTCAGGGCCAGGTTCCGCTTCACGGTCGCCTTCGTCCTCCTCCGTCTCCTGGTTCCTCCTCCTGGTAAAGGTGTAGCCGTAGTCGATCTGGATCACAGGCATGGCCCCCTTCTCAAGGTCGGGGCCGTCTTTAGCTTCCTCACGGGGCTTGTGTGGTGAAGACTTAGCACGCCCGGCCACGCAGGCAGGACACCACGCAGCAAAAGGTTGGTGGGTCACATTGTGAAGCTCCTGCTGGCGTGCACTTGGAAGCCGGGGTGCTCGAGGAACATCAGGTGGCCTGGCCTCCTCAAGGAAAAGCTTGTGTGCAAGTTCGCTGGCAAGCTTGTGTTCAAGGATCTCGTGGTGCTGCTTGAGGCGCTTGAGGATTTTGTTCTTTCCCCCGCTTGTGGGCAGCCCCTGCCGGCTGCACAACTCCCTCAGCTCTTTCAGAGGAGTCTCCACCGAGAGCGCCACTCCTTCCAAAACCTCTCCATCTGGAACTTCCTCTTCCATGTCGCGGCCAATTCCAACTCCCCCTTGCATGCCATCATCACCGACCCCGCCTCCGCTTTCATCAGCTGGCAGAACAACCCCACCTCCATAATCGTTAGGTGGCTCCTCGAAGAAGTCCCTGGGGTTTGTCAGGAGGTCGGTGGGGAGCTGCTCGACATGGAGAAGGATAGCATAGTCATAGGCACTCTTCAGGTCAGCGTTCAGCTCCTCTCGAACTCAGTGGTCTCCATGGCGTACATCTGGGTCCGAAGGTCACCGGCCTTAGGAAGGCGCTCCGCCGCCTCCTGTCGCACAAAGAGAGCCATCCAGGGCCAGTCTCCGGTACTCCACAGGCTCTCCTCAAGGCCGACCCGCTTGGCCTTGTGGACCACCAGAAAAGGAAGCCCACTCCCAAGAATGTGCCAGCCGGCTTGGTGGGCCAGCCCCTCCGCTGCGGCAGGCAGCCGCCCCATGTCATCGGAAACACCCAAGGCATTCACACAGCCACTGGCGGCAGGCACTTGGCCAGCCAGAGAAATCAAGGAGACAAACCCCATCACAGTCAAGGTGTTCCGCCTCAGTCGAATAGGGATGCGGGTGCCCTCTCTGGAGATAACAGGCATCCCGCTCTCGTGGCCCAGCTGCCAGCCCCAACGAAGAAGCCGACCAAGGCTGAGGATCAAAGAGCTTACGCGTGCTATGGAGAATCGCTCCCTGATCGTCACCATGTTGCCGGCGGTGTCCTCGACCTTCACATCAAGAAGCCTGGTGCCTCTCGGGGATAAGCCGGCCCTGCGCATCATGCATTGTGACCTCAGACGGTGGAACCTAAGAGGGGCCACCGGGACATCGGCGCCGGAATCCACCACGACCTCCACCTGCACGGGCTGGGCCTGGACAGCCAAGACATTCCCCGGCACCTGGGTATACAAATCGCAGTTCGCATTGGGCTCATCGGTTTCCAAAGTCCAGTTGCCGTCGTGGTCTGTGGCGTCCATCTGGAAAACCTCAGGACCGCAAGCCCTAACCACCATAACACCCATATCACCCTCGAAGAGGTCGGGAATCGTATCCCCCATGGCGCTAATGTCAAAGAGCTGGCTCGTATCCTCGAAGAAGGGCGGCGCATCGTTCACCTCGATCCGGTTCACGTTGTAGTTCATAGCCCTCTGAAGCGCGGTTGCCGTAGAGGGCTGCGTTGCACCACTTGCCGTCGACTGGGAAGAGCTAGGCACAGCCGTGGCAGCAGCATCAACTTGGTTCACTTTGCCCTTTCCCTTTGTGGGACATTCCCACTTCCAGTGCCCATACTGCCCGCAGCTGTGGCACTGCTGCTTGCCTTTTCCCTTTGCAGCCTGCTTGTCCCACGCGTTGCCTTTCCATGGCTGCTGCTGCTGTCCCTTCCAGCTCGGCTGCTTCTGTTGTCCTTTCCATGGCTGCTGCTGTTGCTGTCCCTTCCACGGCTGCTGCTGCTGTCCCTTCCATGGCTGCTGCTGCTGTCCTTTCCATGGCTGCTGCTGTCCTTTCCAGCTCGACTGCTGGCCCTTCTTTCCTTTGTCACCTTTGCCATCTTTTCCCTTCTTGCCTTTGCCGTCCTTGCCCTTCACGACGTCGACCTCCATAGGCTGAGGACCGCCGCCTCCACCTCCAAAGCCAGGGCTGCCGCCTTTCATAGGCAAGGTGCTTGCCCACGGTGCGTTCACGCTTTCATACTGAAGGATCCATTCGCGGAGGTTGCTGTACTCCGTCGTGCTTGTCATTCTGAGCTGCACTTGCGAGCGCAGGGGCTCGCGAAGGTTTGCCACAACGGTGGCAATCTGGAGGTCCGGCGGGTAGCTTTTGCCGCTCGAGCTTTCATAGCTGGCAACGGCGTCTTCAAACTGCACAAGCTGCTCATGCACATTGCCCTCCTTGAAGGTCCAAGAGGCCAACTGCCGAAGAAGAGCAAGGGATCTTGCTCGCTCCTTTGGTTCCATTTCCCGCCTGAGCACACGCATGGCCTCAAAGCCGGCACGTTCCTTCTCGAAGCCCTTCACAAGCAGCAAAGGCCGCCCTTTCAAGAGCGACACCAGCACGCCGAAGAGGCGCTGAGATCTCTGCACCTTGTCAGCCGCCATCAGAGCATGATCCTCGACCACGTCATCCTCGATGTCGTCCAGGTCGCCGGCATACTTGCTGTCATGTGCTGTGAGCCAAGTGACCAGCTGAAACTGCCAGTCTTTCCAGCTTCTAAGCTCCTCCTCTCTGTTGGCTGGCCTCCAGACGTCCATCTTCATCATCTTTGTGAGCCCGTCGTTTCTCACAATTGAAGCTTGGCTCTCCGCTGCTTTCGCCATCTTCTCCGTCGCCTGGAGAACCTGCCCAAAAGCATTGCCAAAAGCTTGCTGCACCCTTTGCCGCACGACCGCGTCCACTTGCTGCTGCATCTCCGGGCTCATAGCCGGCTGGCCCTGCTGGGCCCCATGGGCAGCCTGAGGCTGCTGAGCCTGCTGAGCAGGCACTTCTCCACTCATCTCGCCGCTTGCCCTTGCGCACACAGAAAAGAAAACTGAAGCCTCCCTTTCCAAGACCCAGCTGGTAAAGACCTGCCGGCCCGCGCTCTCCTCCCAAATTTGAAAAACCTCTGCTCCAATCCCACTCCAGGGGAATTCCGGTGCTGCCCCAGATTGGGGTCTTACAGCAAAGTTCCACGGGCCCAGTGGGCAGATCGAACTGCAGCCACCAGCCAGAAAAAGGAATCTCAGAAAAGGAAATATGTGGTGAAACCTGGTGGGCCCCAAGGCCCTGGGACTAATCTCGGAAGACCCGGGCAGCTCTCGCGGCCGCACCGGGCTCCGCTACCATCTAACAATCTTTTCTCACGGCCAAAAGGGCTTCAGATCTGCGTTTGCGGTGTGTACAAAGGGCAGGGTCGAACTGTAACACTGTTTGCAGAGCTGCAATGCCCAGACAATACAGGCAGGCCTGCACGTATGGGGTAAACCGGTAAGCCGCCCACCCCCTCCCAGGAACGATCTATCTGGCTTGGCCTGCTTGGCTTTAGCCACGGCAGCATCCTGCCGAACGATGACGAAATCAAGTTGGGTCTCACCCAAGTAGCAGGTGCCAGCTTATGCCCCTGCTAGGCGCTCCTGACACCGCAAGTTCGATCCCACAGGAGCGTCACTAGCTGCAAGCGCCCCGCCTCCGGACGCAGAAGCTGAGCCTGGATAAGCCGTCCCAAATCCGGCACCTGCCTCCGAATAGTCCTTATCACAAGCACTTTCGTAAGGGCAGGCGGGGCGAGGGTTACGCCTGCACCCGCGACAGGCGTGAGACCCACTGCTTCGGAGTGGGGAAGCAGCGGCACTGCGCTTCCCGGATCGCAGCCAAGGCCGACACCCATCCATTTTCAGTCAAGCGTGCAAGCTCACAGAAATTTAATTTCTATGGCTGTTGCTCAACACGTGGGACAGCAAGAAACAAAGGCCATATTTATGAACTGATTCCCGTGAACTTGTGCGGCCAAGACATGACTTTTCTCGCTGCTTTGTCAGTCTCCACAAAACTCAGAATCTGCGGCAAAGCCTGGGACAGGAGTTGTTGCTGTCCTGTTTGCACATGTGTTAGAGGGCCGTTGTAATGGAGTCTGGAGGATTTATGGGGTTGTGAGGCTCACAGGGCTTAGGATGTAGAGTCGAAGAATTTAGGATTACAGGCATAGGGCTACAGGGTTCTTTGTGTGCAGGCATCGCCGCGAACCTTCTACCTGCACCTTTGCTCGCTGCACTGGCACCCTACAGATACTAAACTCTACAACTCTCCCCTCCGCCGCCCCTTCCGAACTGGAGTTCCTGCAGCATGGGCCTGCGGCTCGGCCAAGCCAACAAACCTGCGCCCGCCTGGATGGACGAGGTTAATGTTTAAGAGGGTTCAGGGTTTGTGGGTTTGGGGTTTGGGGTTTAGGGGTATCGGTGTTAAGATGCAGGGAGGTGTTGGGGAGGTTGTTGGGGAGGTGCTGGGGAGGTGCTGGGGAGTGGGGGTTGGGTAGTGGGGTTCGGGGTTGGGAAGCGGATCCTTAAACGAATCCCGATGTAGGAACAACAAAAGCCTTGAAGATGAGTTTCGACCTCAATTCTGGTAGAAAGTTTGAGCGTTAGGCCGGTATACACAAGAGCCGACAAGGTAGAGGGGCAAATCTTGGATCCTAGACCCTAAAGCCTCGAAATTGGCTTCGTGTTCTCTTGCAGGATGCCACTTCTCCAAAAGGATGGCCTAGAGCCCCACCCCCCGCCCAATTCCTACATGCTCTGCTAGACTCTAAACCCCAAGCCCGAAACCCCGAACCCGAGAGCCCGGCTTCTTGGAGAACTTTGCCGAGGCTTCGCCTTGATTTCGAGAGTAAGGCTCGTTGTTTTTTTTGTTTTGGGGTTTGCTTTGAGTTTAGGGTTGAGGGTGTAGGGTTTATAAGGCTTTTATTTTCCAAGGAGCTTTGCTTTATTTCAAAAGGAAGATTCCAATCACAGTATTCCCAAACTATATGGGAAAATCAAAGTATATAAAGAATAAGAAAATTGCTCAAGCAGATGCGGCGCTTTTTCCTTCCGGCAAAGCCGAAGGGGGAAGTCGTGACATCCCCGCACCGATCGATGGCGAACACGAGGATCGCCAACGAACACCCCATTCACTTAAGAAGGAGATCAATCGTGGCATTGCCTTTGATCGGGCATCGAGGCGACACTCTGCACACCTGCCCCCTGACTGGAAAGGTTGACTTAGCTCTCGAAGGAGGATCGGCCGGGTTGCTTGCACTTGGAACGCGGCTAAACCAAGGGAGCATCGCCTCAGCGTCGCAGCTCTCAAAGATCAGCGAGAGTTGCCTCCACAAAGGGTCTTTTGAAGAGCCTTTCACCAAAGAGGCCAACACCCCGGAGTGATCCACATACATGGTCACCCTCTGCATGTTCAAGTGCTTCGACCACGCTTCTCTCGCACATACCACTGCATACATCTCAACTGGGCCTATCAAATGCCTTTTCCCGAACAAAAAATTTCCGGCCCTTTGGCCAGGGAGCAGCTACCCACCCATCCCACCCCTGTCTCGAGGCGGCGCGGGAAATAAAAGAGATGAACTCAGACGATTCAAAGCATGCATTCATGCCATGAAATGTGGTTCAAAATAAAGCAAAGGCGTTTTGGAAACTTCGCAGTAATTTTCAAAACTCTCCTAGGAAAATAAAGCTAATAGAGGCAAGCCTCATGTGTCGCATAGTTTGGAAAATAGCATGTTTCCTGAGTGAAGTAGGAGCTGCAAAGCTTGGGAAGTCCATGAGTGAATCTGCATAGTTACTTCTGTCCTTCGCATAGCTTCGTGGTTAGAGGTTGGGGCTCTCCGTTCTTTCAAAGAATCCTCGAATACTAAAACAAACGTCATTCTATAAAAGCGAATCAAGTATCGTATCTTCCAAATGAATCCAACTGTAAAACCACAGCACAACTTTTGCGCACACTTGTTGAGCCTTGCACAAGCGGTCTTTCACAAGTCAAACTCAAGCTCTAAAAGTGGGGTTTCAGGGAAAACTAAGAAGTTGTCACCTGATGCCCTTCACTGGCCTCAGTTTGCACAACAACCGGAGCGCTCCCGCTTGACTTTAGTCAGGCTGCCCTTTTAGAGCACTGGAGTACGCACCACACTCTACCCTAAAGGCTTGCTACCTCTTTCCTGTACAAACCCTGTCCCGGGGAGCATCTTGGGGCTCATCAAATTTTGTTCTAGTTCCCGGGATCCTTTAGAGTGTTCCAAACAAACAGCTTGCAAGGTGATGCACGTTGGGCTCTTTCTTTTTAGGGTGCAATCACCTGTGAGACTCACTTGAAGACTACTTACAAACCTAGCGCAAACACTTTACTCAGGAGAAAAGCCGAAAGCTATTCCGAAGGTCTTACATCGGCTCGTTTCAAAGAGAAGCTGTACACTCAGCTACCGCACTCACATCACCCAGTCAAGTCCGGATTAGTTAAACTGTAAAACCCTGAGCGGTCACGCTTTTACTCTTGAACCAAAGGCGCTGCATCGGTCACATAGTATACAGCTATACAATACTATACCGTAGCCTGGGCTCACCAAAGGTGTGGGGCGTTCCTATGTACAGAATTCAACACCCTGCCTCGAAGTCCTTGTGCTGTACTTCGATCGGTCATTCGGTCGGGCATACCTCCGCCCGTGACTGCATCGGCTTAGCCATTGCAAGTCCTTGGGTTAAACACTCCGTGCAACCCACCTTTTGACCGTCCCCCAATTAAGGAGGTGTGTCAGACCGTCCTTGTCTTGACTCGTACAGTAACAAGTACTTCTCCCAAAAAGATTGTTTCCCTCGGATCAAAGCATATCAAGCAATGTTCATATGCTAAACGACCGTAATGCAAAAATCCGCCAAATCCAATATATATAAAAAGTCAATCTCAATATATTCCGGCATATAGCCTTCAGAATGTTACTCAAACACAGCAGCTCACAGCACTCGCACGTTCCTCAACTTTTTACTGAAAGGCGGGGGAGAATCGCGGTGAAAGTCGAAGCCCACAACAGACCGATGCCCCAACGGGTATTTCCCAGCATCAACAGTCTTGGGCGCACCCTCACCCCCACTTTGGGTCGGGCGGGCGGGAAAAGCAAGAATTTTGCCCTACCTCCAGAACTTGAGATGTCAAGGCAGCACGGGGCAAAAATCACAAGATCCATGTAACATGATAACAGCACTGCATGTTCATGTCACATGTAAAATCATCCTTCTCCAAAGACGAACTTCGTGTTTTAGCAACGCCCAAAACGGGCACTAAAACAGAAAGAGAAGGAAAAACTTTTTATGGAGAAAGTGACGTCGTGAAGCACGAAGCTTCCTTCTCCCAAAAAGATTGTTTCCCTCGGATCAAAGCATATCAAGCAATGGTCATATGCTAAACGACCGTAATGCAAAAATCCGCCAAATCCAATATATATAAAAAGTCAATCTCAATATATTCCGGCATATAGCCTTCAGAATGTTACTCAAACACAGCAGCTCACAGCACTCGCACGTTCCTCAACTTTTTACTGAAAGGCGGGGGAGAATCGCGGTGAAAGTCGAAGCCCACAACAGACCGATGCCCCAACGGGTATTTCCCAGCATCAACAGTCTTGGGCGCACCCTCACCCCATCTCCTTTCTGCGCCTGCTGAACAAGAGAGTCTCGAGCTCGGCCTCTGTCTCAAAAGTTCGGCAAGAGCTGGTATGTGTAAGGTGCAAGGCCTCCTCGGGCACGCCCCTTGAGGGACCATCCGCAATATTCGAGAAAGAGGGCACACGCTCGATCCACAAGTAAGCTGGGTGATCAAAATTTGGGTGATCCCATGCCTGCACCAGCCGATTCATGCTGTGGCTGCTGCTGCCACCTTTTATGGCTGCGAAGCGTGCCGCCTCGTTATCACAGAAGACGATGACCCTCCGGTGCATCCATGCCTCCTTCCGAAGATGTCTGATGAGTGCCATTGCGTACAACTCGACCTGCGATATTATCTGCTCCTGAGTGTGATCCTCGGTTCTCAACCACAGTGCAGTGATGCTAGTTGGGATGCGGCCAGCCCAAACCGCACCCTTCGAGGCTATGGGATCCCACTCAACGGCACCTATACCCGCATGTCCCTTTTCCCAAGAGCCATCGGTCCACACCAGGACCGGTTGGCGCACTCGGTTGCACACTAAGGACCGGGGAGGGGTGCTCTGAAGGATGACGGAGATGCGGCTGCCCAACTCATCTAAGGAGTCCTTAGCTGAAAGCCAATCCTTGCCCATCAGATGATTCAAGTCGTAGGCCACGTGTCGCAGGGCCCTTCCTGCAAAGAAGCCGGAGGCGAAATTCAAGTGTCCAATAAGGACCTGCAGAGATTGCCTGAAGCTCCCATTTCCTAGGGATGCCGTCGAAACCTTTTCAAGAATTTTCTCCGCCCTGCCAACCTTATTTGCAAGAACTATCTTCCCTGACAAGATCTCACCCAAGTCTAGCCTAGTCCCAAGGACGTCGAAGGAACTATCAAAGGGCTTGCCTTTTGACCCGGACTTTGCATGCCTCCACCCCAGCAAGTCCAATAGCCGGGATACATCTTGGTCCACGGAAGCAGCTGATGACTCCGGGCTAAATAAAGGGTAGTCATCGAAGTAGCAGGCACAGGGCACTTTCAAGCACTTGTTTATTATCCACCACAACGAACGACTCACCCGTACAAATGCAAACACTGATGCCGAAGCTCCAAACATCAACGCATTGCAAATGTGGTAAGTTGCAACTCCATCATGATCCTGGATCATGATGACACACAGGTCGCGGTCTCGTGGATGGACTGCCATTTGTTTATAGGCTTTCGAAAGGTCGAGGCACTTGCCATGCCACGGCATGCGCTTGCTGGCTGGAAGGCCCTGCATTCGTTCGGCGATGAAGAGGGCCAGTGAAGCTACATAATCTGAGTCGTGAAGTTGCAGGGCAATTGTGGAGGTGTAAGCAGCATTGATTTGCGCCTCCAAGCAGTCATCTATGGGACGGACCTTGCGACCTCCATCCTGGACCAGAACGAACCTTCGTACCACACCCCAATTTTCGTGACCGAAGAAGGCACTGACCTCCCCGGAAGTCATACCTCGCTCAAGGAAGCCAGCATCGACCTCCTCGGCCGTGGCCTGGGACAGCAGGGAAGCATCCTCCTCAGAGGGGAAACTACGCCCTAAACCCAACAAGCTAGACCTCCGATGCCGAGCCGAAGCTCTAAGCTCCTCTTCCGATAAGGATGCGGGGGATACCTTCTTTGCAAAGTCCTTTGGATGTTCCTCACACCCTACAAGCCTCACTCCCTCCTTCATGAAGCGCACGCAATCAAGGTCAGTATAGCCTGTCTCTTTCAAGAGTTCCTCCCAGGCTAGCAAGTTTTTGCCTTCAAGAACTTCCTGCATATACTTTGGCATGCCTTTGTGTAAGGCGTCCTCACGGGGCTGAAGGCGGCGAATCTTCTCCTCCAAGTAGCTAAGGAAGGATCTCCTTTGCTCGGATAGGGCATCCGGGTCCCCATGTAAGGAGGAATCGATTGCTGCTTTCGTCACCATGGCCACCGGCTTGGTGGTATCCATGGGGTGAGCCAGAGATGCAGCCTTGTGAAAGAACTCGCTCGGAGAGTGCCAAAGGCCCAAGGTCACGGCACCAACAGTCGGAGGGGTCGAACCAGAGGAGGGTGTAGACGTCGGAGCAGCCACATCCACCCCCTGAAGTTGGCTGGGAGAGAGCACCTTGGCACCAGTCGGGATTGGAGAGTCCACTGGGACTTGCACGACTGTCTTGTACTCGGGGATTAGAGGCTTATGCCGGCGCGGCTGGACCCCAGCTGCGGCCAAGGATTGGTCATGCAAACGGATGGCAGACGGCAAGGCCTGTCCAGCTTGGCTCATGAAAGACAGCAAGGCTGAAACCATACGACGACACAAATCCAGAGGATAAGATGCATCCTCAGCAATCTCCACACGAGTTCGACTGAGGGACCAGGGCTTATGCTCATGTTGTTTGTCGCATGACACCGCAAGGGAGTCGAACAGGCCAGGTGTACATTTAAGCCGCAAGGGCTTAGCACGGGAGCTCCCAAACATGCAACAATGCAGGTCGATCGACTGCAGTGCCTGCCACTTGGCTAGCACCTCTGTGTCCTTCAAGGCCTGGGCGAAACAAGCAAAGATTTGCCACAGTCTGGAACCAGGCGGGTTTTCTATGCAAAAGGGAATACCCCTGGCCAGGCAAAAGCAAGCAACCTCAAAAGAGAAGCGATACATTTTGTTGGCTTCATCCACGCGTGTGGCCTCAAGGCTGCCTAACTTTAAATCCGGGCATCCCAAAGGATGTTGCGAGGTACGCAATGCTCCTGAGGAGGAGCGAGAAGAGGCTGTGTCAGAAGGCAAGCCCATATGGACAAAGGCAGGGCGGCAGGATTCAAGGAGCGACCATACGAAAGCTTGGCCTGCCTCAGTGGCAAGATCAGTTTTGCAAACCGGCACGAGGCTGTGAGCTAACCTGTGGTCCATGGACAAGACGGTGAATCCGGCCCGGCGCAAGCATTGCGACAGCCGTCCCCGCCCCGAAAAGAGTTCGAGGGCGAGCGGGGTTTCGCCGACCGAAGCGGAGGACGGACTATCCTTGGGTACTTGCTGGACAGGGGCAGGACTAAACCCTACAGGCACAGGACCCTCAAGTGATGCAGGATCAGGACTAGACCCCAAAGGAACCGGGTTGGCCTCGGCATCAGGCGCAGGATCTAGGGAAGTGAAACCGCAACAGGCGGGCACCTAAGGGGCTCGGCCTTATAGCCCGGCAAGGCAAATTTGGCCCGCAAAAGCGAATCACAGCAAGTGTCAGGCAAGCTCTTTAAGCCCCTCACCGTGTATGACACAAGGACCACCCTGGTGCCGAGCCAGGGCTCGGTCCAATGCACGACCTCCCGCGCAGCAAATCTCAGCATTCCATTCCGAAAGGCTATGGCACGACCACGAAAATCGCGGCCCTCATGAGTGATTTTGTGCTCCCCCTCAGGGTCTTCCACGATGACCCTTCCGCCTGAAAAATTCGTAATTGCAAAAACCTGGTTGGTACTATGTGGGCAATTATGCGAGTCGCGATGTGGAGCCGCTTGATTGTTGCGAAAAATGACTAATGAAGAAAATTTTGCCGTCGGTGCCTGTTGCCTTGCATACGATGCCAAGAGCTCAGAAGTCCATGGAAAACGTGTGAGATTGTTGACCACTGAACACATGGTTCCATGAATGAAAGCACCAGTCACGAAGGCCTTGGAAGCTTTATCGGACCCTCTAGGATTATTCCCTTCAGGCAAAAGCTCGAAAACTGACAAAATTACTGATTTCTGAAGATTACCCTGCTGCACTGCGCTGCGAGCCAAGGATTCAGCCGGGCGAAGACCAGAATTGGTCTCAGGGGCCCACTCGTTGGCCTGCAGCGCCACCGACTGTCAATCCGTATGGTTGCATTCAATGAAAGGCTTGTCGCGATAACAGCCTTTGAAATAGCACTGGTGGAAGCCCCTGTTGCAGCGCTTTCCTTTGCCCTTCCATTTGCATTTCCCCTGATTCCACAAGAAACACAGAGGCTGATTCTTGTCATTGCGATCACAACAACCCTCGGGAAGGTTGAATCGCTTTGCTGGATCCTCTTGCTTGTCTCCACCCTTTCCGCCCTTGCCGCCCTTGCCCTTTTTCCAAGCCCGACTCAAGAAGTTTTTTTCTCTTGAGCCGAACGACTTGGACCAAACAGCTGCACTTACCAAAAAAGTTTCCTGAGTAAAAGTTGCACTGAGTTGGAAAGGTTTCGCACAAAGAACTTCGCCTAAGTTGCACAGCAAGACTGAAGTGGCACACGATGCTCGCACAGACGACTGTATTTTTTCCATCGGCGACGTTGGGGATAACAACTGCTGGAGTGCCGGTCGGCACCAAGTTCGTATGCCCATTTTGGCATTTTGCTAAGCCTAAATGTCCGCAGGGAGTTGCAGCCCTCAGCGAGGGGCCCTGCTAGCATTCACCCCCTTGCCAGGGTGGGCGGGTGGGTCAAAAATTTTGCTCAGCTTGAGCATCCGCACTGCGAACAGCATGAGTGTGATTCATGCACTGCAAGACAAAAGAGGGATGCTCTGTCGCGTTGTTGTCTCAAGGAAAAGGCCACTGAAGAAAACGCAAGAAGTAAAGCAACCTTTTATTTTTCAAAATCGGTCCAAGGCG
Source organism: Symbiodinium sp. CCMP2592 (assembly GCA_905221615.1). Taxonomy (NCBI): domain Eukaryota; class Dinophyceae; order Suessiales; family Symbiodiniaceae; genus Symbiodinium; species Symbiodinium sp. CCMP2592. Next base: position 24,664 of record CAJNDT010001069.1, read on the forward strand.
GCCCACGCGAGGGCCTTCGTCCGGGCTCAAGAGAATCCACTATCTCGGAGCGAGACTGTGTGGTTCTCTTGAGCCGAACGACTTGGACCAAACAGCTGCACTTACCAAAAAAGTTTCCTGAGTAAAAGTTGCACTGAGTTGGAAAGGTTTCGCACAAAGAACTTCGCCTAAGTTGCACAGCAAGACTGAAGTGGCACACGATGCTCGCACAGACGACTGTATTTTTTCCATCGGCGACGTTGGGGATAACAACTGCTGGAGTGCCGGTCGGCACCAAGTTCGTATGCCCATTTTGGCATTTTGCTAAGCCTAAATGTCCGCAGGGAGTTGCAGCCCTCAGCGAGGGGCCCTGCTAGCATTCACCCCCAACTTAATCCTATTACCTAAGTCCCTGAACATCCTTCAAGCAAGAGTCGACTCTTTGAGTCACATTCGAACGAAGGAGTTGAACCCCCAGCAAGCTCAAGCTGTCAAGCTCAACCCTTGAAGGTTCGTCTGCAGGGTTCGATGGGGATGGTACCCTTGCGAACCACGGAATGATTGAGGAGTTATGTTCCTTCTGCAGAAACGCCTCCAACAACCGTCTCGCGACTGAAGCTCTGGCATTCGCAGAGATAGCTGCGTCACGCACACCGTTATTGTCCACAAAGAAGATTGCCGTGTGCCCCATCAAGTCCTGCAACCATACGTCCAGTGCCACTGCCATTGCTAGCATTTCAGCCTGGAAGATGATCTGTGCAGAATTCTGCTCGCCAAGAAAGTTTTTCTGTGCATCGCTCAAAACAAGTGAAAAGAATTTTCGTGGAACACCAGTAGGATCAACCAGCACCCCTCCTAGGCCGCAGAAACTATGCCCTGCCCCTGGCTCATACGAAGCATCTGTGTACACATGCCATGATCCGCCCTCAAGGATCTTGATCAAGCGCGGGGCCCCGACCTCGAGCCTGAGCAGGAACTTCTCGAGCGATGCCCTGAGTTCGCGACTGATTACATCGTCAAAGCCGTAAGCATGAGCAGTGATCAGGCCCAAGCACTTCTTCCCAGTACGACCGAAGATTTGCGAATCGGCGAACTGGCACCTACCCCTGAGCCTTAGAGCCTCGTGATGTGGCAACCTACCTGACTCAAGCACCTTGCCCACGAACGCCCTGATCTCGGAGACCCGCTTTGCAGTGTTCTTGAAGCTTATGGTGCCATCAAGGCATGCACGAAGGTCCACCATGATTCCAAGCGCCTGGAAGCACTCGGAAAAGTCATTTGCCTTTTCGCCGGACTCGGCGAACGCCCAACCTAGGAGTTTGAACATTGACGTTACTGCCGCCTCTGCCGACGCAGAGCACCCCGTCGTCGCAAAAGTGACAAAGTCATCGAAAAACGACGACCAAGGCAAAAGCAATGCCTTTGCACCGAGAAACCACAAGGAATGACTAATCCTAAGGAAAGCGTAGACTGCCATTGCCGATCCAAATGGCATGGCCTTCATCCGAAAGTACACTCGCTCGTTCGTGTCTGGATGCACGAAGCAAACGTACGCTGCCCAGGCTGTGTCTGGGTGGACTGGCATCTGCCGGTAAGCTGCAGTGAGATCAAACGCCTTGCCCAAGATTTTGAACAAGACCTTGCCTGCTCTCTTTTTGATGGATTTCAGCAGTCGAAGACAGGTGGATGCAACCACGTCTGTAGACTGAGGCTGCGGAGCCTCATAGGCCTGCACCGCAAGGTTCACCCCCGAAGAAGTCAAATTGTCGATGCACCTTACCTTCTGGCCTTGCTGGATTCCGAACCGACGGCTAACCAAGATCCCATCACACAAGCTGGACTCGCACAAGGGACCAACGATCCAACCTGCTTCGCGCTCCTTATCGGTCTTGGAGCAAACTTCTGCTGCTAAGGCGGGGTCCTGGGGCTTAAGGGAATTTTTAACCTTTTCCCGAAAAACTTTTGAATCCTCCCTAACTTGCTTCGGCGTGGCTTGCATGGGCTTGAACTTTGGTTTAAAGACTCCCGAAATGGGCGCATGCCCCACCAACGGGACGCCTTCCTTGAGAAGGCTCGACACACACTGGTCTGGGTAATCGTATTTCTTAAGCAAAGCTTCCCACAAGAGGATGCGTTTGGATGCTGTAATCTCACGGACATCGGGGTGCATGCTGGCCTTCAGCTCCGCCTCATTGGAGGACAACGAAGTCGCCAAGTGCAACCACTCCTTGATTACCCTAGCCCTCAAAGCGGAAACTTCGGCGTCTCCCAACTTATCCAAGGATTCAAGAGTATCATTCAAGGGGGCCGGGAGCACCGAGCCCATCGACCTTGGGTGACATGATTCGGACGCCTTCTGCATGAACTCCTCAGGCTCCCAGGGTAACCCCCAAGCCATCTCCCAAGAATCAACTTTCACCAGTTCTTTACCCCCAGCTTGCACTATTGGCACGTGCCGGAGCAGCTGAGCTTTTGCCGGGATGTGTGCCAGGGTGGCACCACACTGTGGCGGCACGGGCCACGGGTTTCGGAGTCGTTGCATCGGCTGACACGGCAGCACGAGCCCCGGAGGGTGCTGCAAGACTAGGACCCGCTGATGCTCACTAACTAGTGGCGGTATCTTGCTGGCCCGAGGTTGGGCACCAGCCAAAGCACGAGACATAGGAACTTCCAAGCGAGGATCAAAAGCATCAAAAGTTTGCGGGGGCGATTGCCAGCCCTTTTGCACGAAGTGTTGAGCAAAACAGCAAGCTATCTGCGTGGCAAGACGCACCGGATGGGCGCCATGCAATTTGGACTCAGGCAGACGGTCCTGGCGGCACGAGTTGCCCGAGCAAAATCGAGCAAGCTTCGAAAATGAGCGATCGGTGACAGCAAAGATGGTAGTGCTCAGGTGGTTTCCTTCGTATGCGCAGTCGTGGCACGACACAAAAGTAAAATGCGAAGAGACCTTGCTCCAGCAGTCGGACGTCCAGAACGGCCCATCGCCCGACTGGGCCAAAACACAGACCGCCCCTCGGCCGAGGACATGTAACAAGGCTGCTGCCAAGAATTGGTCCAAAGCACTGCCCAAGTGAGCAGGCGGAGTCACAAAAAGGCCGGCTAACCTAGGTGACGATATCATATCCACTCCATGCACAAGTCCTGTCCTTTGGGCGTGGCCAGATCGGCCTGTAGGCATGTTGAGATGGACCTGCGGTTGTCAGCATCTACTCCGACGGCTGATAGCCCCAACTGTTTAAGACAGGCAGTTACCCGGCCGGACCCCGAAAACAATTCAATGACTAAGGGATCGCACCAAGTTGCAGGATTAGGGACGGCGTCGGAGGTGCAAGCAGAACCGTCGCTGGGCCGTGTAGGCATTTCAACAAAGTGGTCTGGGAGCACAACCCGTGGGCGAGTCGAGTCGCTGCCCTGAGAGCACGACCTGGAACGGAATGCACTTTCTGGAAACCCTGCTTCCAGCAGGCGTTGGCGGTACTCCGAAGACAAGCTTGCAGCGTGATTAGGTTTGAAGGCGACCAGCAGCACCCGGTCGCCAGACCAAGGCATGGTGCAGTGGGTTTCACGGGGGTTTAGGGTACACGGCCCATCGGCAACCCGAACTAAGGACCCAGAGAGGCTAAACCCTAGCTCGTCCTGCACGACGTCGTTGCCGGGCCCTTTTTGCCAGACCTCTCCACCTTGGAAAGCGGTAATCGGGATCAAGTAATTTTGCGACCCCATCTCGTTATTTACATCGACATGCAACGCAGTCTGAAGGTTCTTAAAAATCGCAACAGAAGTGAAGTCGGCGTTTGGGAAAGTTTGCAGCACAAGCTTACACAACAAGCGCGTACAAGCTGGGAAAACAGAGGTGTGTTTCCTGACGCCTTTGAGCGGTCCTTTGGCATATGCTCCCGAAGTCCAGGAGAAAGTGTTTGGCGCTTCTTGTCCCCTCGCCGGGGTCTCGCTCTCAAGCATAGTGATCAATTGCAAAACATCGGCAAGCTTACCTTCCCGAAGCTGTGAACAAAACTGTTCAGCTGGGTGCACCGGCTCAACGGATATTGTCCCCGGCGAATCAAGCTGAATGGAATCTGGCATCGGTGAATCATGACCTCCAGCGGAGGTCGATGCGACTGGTGTAACAGCGGCCTCACTGTCATCGGTCGACACAAAACTGTTCGGAGCACCTGTTTGCAGTCACTTCTTTCTCTTTGGACACTCCTGAATACCATGGTCAGGCGCAAAACACAATGCACAAACATGCAAGCCCTTAGGGCACGGATCCTGAGTGCAGCCGCACGGCAGATTCCTGGAGAAGCAAATGCGCTTCTTGTCGGGAGTCTCTGCAACTCCACCCAGTTTACGGATGGCTTCCGGCACACTGGGCTGCCATGTGCCCTTCTTGCCTTTACCTTTGCCCTTGGGGGGCTTCGTAATTTTAGTGTCTCGCTCAACCCCGGGCTTGTGCGGCGTGGCGACCCTCTTCTTGCTTTCCTCGGACTTTCGCGGAAGGAGGGCTACAGTTACGTCAAAGGTCTCAAGTGTGGAGAGCAGAGCCCGATCAACAGGGTATGTCCCATCTGCACTCCTTTTCGGACTGATTTCGTTTTCGATCATTCGCGTCCAGACCTGCCTATCTGCCGTAAGGAGTTGGTGTACACTAGTCCTTGCATAGCCTGGCGGGGGCTCTCGCCCCATATGCCCAAAGAGTTTGAGGACATACCTTTCATGTGCCACGTAACTGGCTACACCGGCGAACTGGAGAGCCACACCTCGGCGCTTCAAAGCCTCTTGCAATAACAAGGCTGACCCGCAGGCTACTTCTGGCAACCCTTTCTCCTCAGAAATCGCCAACTTGCCCTCCTCCAATGACAGGGTTTTACTCTGGGCCTTAACATTCTGGATCTCATACATGCGAGTGCCGCACTGCTCGGGGGCTATGTAGCGAAGCTGCCCCTCTCTTTCCATTCGACAAGCTGCATTCAAGAGACCATGGGAGGGCTCCAGGGACCCCTCAAGCACAACACCCGGTATGCTGGCTCGCACGGCCTCCATCCTCTTCTGACGTTCGACCGTCGGAACGTCTCGCGTAGACCACTTATCGGGCTGGGTCACCTGTTCCCTGAGATCATTAAGCAGGAGTGCTTGACTCTCGAAGAGAAGCCGCTTCACGCTTCCTTTCTCACCCAAGAGTGCCGCTGGCATGACCGTGGAAATGAAATCATCGAACTCAGATTGAGGCAGCGGCGTGCCCGGCTGGCCACAGGAATAAGCCAGCTTGCTCAAAGTATCGATCCCATGGTCCGCGAGCGCCCTGAGGCTTTCGCGACTGAGGCCAACCTCGGTACATCGCGACTTGAAGTGATGCGTACTCTCTACAAGGGACGTCATGTTGAGCCCACATTCTGAAGACGAACACACTCGAATTCACTCAAGCAAGTAGCTCAAAACTCACATGTCATGTGTTCACATCCACACGCTCACACAGCACGTCGCTACGAGCACTTCGCTCACCGCTTTCTTCCCAGCACACGATACATTCATCGTTCGCCCAAAAGCGCGCTCTGCGCGGGCCTCACACATTGCGCCGGCAGGTCCGGCACTCTTTGCCACGACTGACTTCGATCCTCGTCGCTTCACGATAGTTCCCACTTACGGGTCGCCCACATGCGAGCAGCATCGGAACATCATCGGGGCTGGCAAGCAGATGCAAGACCCCACTCGAAGTGTTCACATACCACACCTGGTCTGGCTCCTCGACTTTAGCTCGCTTCCACCTACGAACAGCAGGCTGAACCGCCTCGCTCGCAGACGACGAGGAGGAAGACTGCGATGACTGAGAGGAATCGCTGCACTCATTGTCCGAGGAAACAGAGTTCCCTGCCTCGGACTCGTCACTGCTGACCACCTCAACCTTGACTGGATTGAGCTTCTCTGATCCTTTGTCGGAGCCCCGGATCGTGACCTCCTCGTTACCAACTGCTCGCCTCGGGAAGTAACTCGAGCGACTGTTATCAGGGAAGAAGTTTCCGGCTGCAACTTCTCTGATCATGTCCTGAAGCCGTCTGACCGGTGCAGCTGACAGTTCTCTGCTGTAGATGGCTTGCGTAGTCTTGACCGAGGACGCATGTCTCCCCAAGATGCTTTTCAGGTCCTCGTCAAACCCGAACTTACCTCCCCATCCCAAGCAAGTGCCTCGCAACGAGTATGCAGTGACCCTGGGGGCCGAAGGATCGGTGACCTCCTCAGGCAAACCTAGGAAAGCTCGCAACATCTTGCCCACTTCGGAGGAAGCGATGGACCTCCTCGAAGAGACGACCCCTGATTCATCGGCAGGCGCCAAGGTCAGAGGACCCCGAACCGAAGTCAAGCTTCTCCCCGCCTTCCGGAAAGCACTCAAGGCTTCATCAATCCAGCACTTTCCGTGGACCCCGATCATGGGAACTAGGATCGGCAGCAGCTTGGTCTTAAGCTGCACCTTCCTGGCCCCCTTGTGCTGGGAAACTTCGAACACTAACAACGGGTAGTCGGCTCCAGGCGGGCAGTCAACCTCGACCGACTCAACGAAAAGGAAATCGCTCGGGCGAGCCCTAGCATACAGCCTAATCAGCAGAGAAGCGAGGAGTACGCGGTCAAAGCAGTGCAAGGCTCCCGACTCCAACCTTGCGTGCAACTCGAGTACCTGCGAGACCGTAAGATCTTTAGCCTGGCGGAGTTTGCGCACGTTCACAAGCTGCTGCTCAGTGGCTCCGGCAATCCTCCTAGAATCAACTATGCCCGACAAACGGAACCCCAGCACAAAGTGAGCAAACCTGAAAGCACTCAGGACAGAAGCAGCCTTGGAGGCCGGCGCAGAAGTTTCCTTGAGGAACTGCACAAAATTCCACACCTGCACCTCATGCAGCCCGCTCGGGGCTAAGGGCTCGTGGACATCTAGCCATCGAACGAAGGTCCAAAAGGATGCAGCTCGTTTGTGTATGGTGTGCGGTGATTTCACTCCCACAGCAGCTGAAACAGCCAGTACAACGTCCTCGTAGCCCGCTTCTCTGTTTCTCATTCCCTGACAGACACACTCGAAAAGAGAGCAGCACTCAGAGTACCTCAGCACAAGTCTACTCCACATGCCGATACCTTGCTCCCTCTTACGCTCTCGCTCCGCGGCGGGATCGCGAGCTGCAGAACCCAACGCAATGGCCCAGGCGAAAATCGAACCCGACGGAGCATCCTTGGACCCGGCTTCAGGTTTGCGAGCTGCCTGGGCATTGTGTGTGATCGGCGGGAAGATCGACCCCTGCTTGCGACCTTGCAAAGGGTCCCACACACAGTCTGGGTCGAAAAGCAGCTTGGAGAACTCACTCTCCCACGGAAGCCTAAGACCGTCATCAAGTTTGCCGAATCTAGCAACATCCTGCTTAACAAGCCCTCCTACAAAGGAACCCAAAGCATCATCTACGACACCCGCGGTCGAAGCGAATGCCCCGGGGGCTTCCAAGCTAAGCCCTTCAGCAGAGGCATCTGCATGGGCCAACGACGCAGCTTTGTCAAGAACAGGGACCGAAGAAACCGACTGCTGTCGGGGTGCATTCGAGGCTGTCCCCGATTCCATGTGCCCTACATGAGAATCGTCGCTTCCGAAAATGTCTCGCATCAGACCGGCCACATCCCTATCGGCTCGCTCCAAGGTCTCCACACCAGGAGGCGTCCAAGCATCGGGGACCTGTGATGGGTCCTCTTCCCAGTCTTCCGGGAATTCAAGCTGAGTGAGGTGTAGGTCGTTCCCGACACGCTCGCAACCTAGGCTAACTCGACTGAAGCTGCCGTCCGACGATTCGCCAAAGCCTGGGAAATCCTGTGGTAATGGCACCTCACCTGTGAAGTCTCTGACCACTAGAGGCGGCAAAGGCGGGAAAGTGAACTCACCAGCCCCACCTTGAACATTTGCAGCCTTTGCCGAGGCAGGTGCGGCGGCACTTGTCTGGGATTCCATCCTAGTCTAAGGTATGAAGGAAAGGGGGGAGCGGCAGTGCTCTCCGGCGCCCCTTCAAGCCAAGTGATGCGCTGTTGCAAAAGCAGGAACTGAGCCTGCAGTCTAAAGACTGAACTCTTCAAGCTCTGTCCTTGGCACCATGCAGCGCGCCCGCCCAGGCCGCGAGGAACTATGAAGCCTTGGATTTAGCACCCGGAACCTCGTAGACAGCACTTTACCGGGATCTTAGAGGAGCCTTCTCAAAAATTTTGCTCAGCTTGAGCATCCGCACTGCGAACAGCATGAGTGTGATTCATGCACTGCAAGACAAAAGAGGGATGCTCTGTCGCGTTGTTGTCTCAAGGAAAAAGCCACTGAAGAAAACGCAAGAAGTAAAGCAACCTTTTATTTTTCAAAATCGGTCCAAGGCGGCCCACGCGAGGGCCTTCGTCCGGGCTCAAGAGAATCCACTATCTCGGAGCGAGACTGTGTGGATCAAAGGGCAAGTCCTCACTGAAGGCCCGCTTCAGCGAATCGGCTAAGGCCTTACCCCCCAGAGGTGGGGGCGGAACATGAGGCTTGGGCATCGGCACAAGGTACTGAGAGATCTCGGGAGAGAACATCAGCATGATAATTTGATCATCCAGCGGTGTCCTGTCTCCGGGCCGGCTGGCCCTGAGATCAGCAGGCAGGCCCTCGGCGGCCAACATGAACAAGCGCTTGTCTGCATTCACCATTTGCCTCAACTGGATGGGTGCATAACCTTCCGGGACGTCGCGGGCAAACACTGAAAAGAGATGATGCACCCACTTTTCAACCACAATGAAAGTTGCAATCCCGGCCATGTCCATTGCAAGGGACCGCCTCTGCCAAGCTGCACGAAGCTTGGAGTCAGTGCTGGCCTCACACCTGACCTCTGCAGCCTTGGAGTTAACCTTGATTTGTCCATCCGGCATAAGCTGCAAGGCTTTGTCCTTCTTATTGCTTTGCATCTCATCTGCCCTGGAAGCACACTTTTCAGGCGCGACCCAAGCAATGACGCCCGTCTCAAGTTGATCGTTAAACAAGTCAACTAGGTAGTGCGAGGGAGTAGTTTCAGGCGTGTACACCAAACCAGTGATCCTAGCCTGCTGTCGCTGCGACCTGGCTAACCGCTCCGATGGGGGCAGAGGCTTTGCAACTTGCTCCGAGGCCGGTTGCATCTTCTGTCGAATCTCGCCCATTGACATGGTTTGGCTTTCGAAAAGGAGCTTCTTTAGACATGTTTGCTGCTGCTCAGAAGGGACCGAGGGCACCCAAAGCCGCTGAACCCACGCTTCGAAAGTTTGGTCAGTGATGGTGTGAGGGGAGGCACTCACACTAAAGCACAACTGGCCAAAGCTTGCAACGCCTGCATGCTGGAGCACCTCCAAGTTGGCTGCCGACAGTCCTAGCCGCTTGCACCTCTCAGCAAACTCGGCAGTACTTTCCAGGGCGGAGGAAGTCATGTTGCACAACCTAGGGTTCCTCTAGAGCTGTTCATGAGCTGATGATACCACGTGACATGGCAAACTCCTCACTACTTGTATGCCGATACATGTTCATGTTTCTCATGATCAATGTTCTAAAAACTGGAGCGGCGGCAAACTTCAACGATGACTGCTCAGACGATCGGACTCACGGCAGCTGGCACAACGACCCTACGCAGCACTCAGCTACAGGCCATGCCAGCACACACCAGTCTCAGATCAAAACAGCACTTTCTTTTAACCGCCACGGTTCACCTCGGCGTCGGATCCCCCTTGGGCCTCAAGGACCCTAAAGCATTGTATGCAGCATGAGGGGTTTTCCCCTAGCAGACTACCTTGCCGGAAAGGTTTATAGTTTCTACTGATCATTCTGCCGCACAAGAGAGTGGTCTGATCCCTCTTCACATGTGTGATGCCGGAGACAGAATGGACAGCGCATGTGGTCCAGGGGACCCCTCGAAAAACTTCACGTTCGGCAGGGCCATCATCCCTTTCGAGCTCTCTGTCCAAATCTATCGAGGCATGATCGGAGTCGTCCGACTCCCCGTCCTCATCCATCTTTTCGCCGTTCAGCTTTGACGCCGGAATGTCAAGTCGGCTCAAGCCCCTTTCGTTGCCCTCTTCAAAGGACTGCGCCATAGCAGCAACACTTGCAGCACCAGGCAAATCCGGCTTGAAACGGTTTTGCTGGATGGTTGAAAAGACGGCCAGCACCTTTGCCTAGAGTTTCAAATAATACTCTCTGCTGTAAGTCAAAGGAGATTTGCTAGTCGGATCCAGATGATGTCCAAGCGCACGCTGCTCAGGCTCCGTGAAAGGAATGATCGTGCTACGGCCACACCAAGTCAGGACAGTAGTTTTCATGCTGTGGCTGCCATAGTCCTGGACCTCGTCAAGATCGCATCCCATGGAAATGAGCGCCTCCCTGAGGTAGTTTGTGGCCTCCGCGGCCCCCATTTCAAAATCACCCCAGTCATATTTTCGCTCACTCCAGGTTGGAAGGAGAAAAGACCCTCCAACTTGCAGACCCATTTCTTTTCTGGCCTCCATCCACGCCTCTGCCCATGGCACGTTGCTTACGCCTTTGCCCAGGGCGACGTACGGCAGAAGCCGCGTGCGTGCTTCAGCAGAGATCGCTGTTTTGGAGCCGAGTGCCCCGGCCACTATCAGGACCACACCACTCTCAGCATCGCACTCCAGGGTTAGGCTCTGTACGCGCTGACTGTCCGCCCACCGGGCACAAGCATGTGCGCAGAAGACCAGTTGGCCTACCACACATGCGCGGTGATCCTTGTTCATGGTCACGAACTGCTCCAAGAGGGACAGGTGTTCTACAGTCAGAGGGGGACGTTGAGCTAACGGAGCCTTTGTCACATGCATAATCCTTACAATTCCTAGCACCCTGGCGCTAAAGACTTCCTCAAGGTCAAGCACTTGAAACACCGCAACACCATGGAGGAACCGCAGTGCCTCCACACAATGCTGGCATGACGTGGCCCCCGCCCCCTCGCCCTGCAGGTGCGAGAAGTAGGCAAACAGGTCAACCTCGGAGCATCTGAGGGGCGAGGTCCCTCGGCAGCAGAGGATCCACTTACCAAAACGGTCAAGGGACCCAGCTCTCTTTATGAGAGAGCCGGAAGCACTCTTTGCAAAAGCACAAGTGAAGGAGTATGACAGAGCCTCATCGTCAGCTAGGTTTGCAGCCTCCTTTGCCACTACCATCCCCAAGAAGGTAGTGTCGGGATCGTACATGATGAGAGCTCTCAGTCGCTTTATGGCGTGCTCCCTTCTGTCATCAGCCGGTCGCTCAAGATGAAACCGCCTTAGCCTGATCCTAACTACACTCGAAGTTTTCTCAAGAAAGGCCGAAGCTGACGGCAGGTTCTCGGGTGGCAATTGACCAGCTTCCTCGGAGCCATAAGAGGCTTGCACACTGCTCCTAAGGGCATCGTCGATCATGTTTCTCTCAGGTCCAAAAATGCTGGACCATGCACCTTGCTCCCAAGGCATCTTTGGTAAGTCCTGACACACACGCCTGAACTTTGCCTCCTGAGCAACCTCGGCCCACCTGGCATCCTCGAAGACACGCTTGTAGGATAGCGACTCAGCAGGCAGAAGAGGCTCTTCCACAACGCTGGTTGCTACCTCCTCTCTGTCACCTTCGGCTAGGGCCGCATCTAAAGAATGATCTCGCACTGAATCATACCAAATGTCTTCGGGGTCAAGAGACCTTTCGCGTTCCCCACTATGAACCATATCATAAGAACCCAAGTCCGAGGCAGGGTCTCCAAGGTTGGGGTCGTGCACAGGGTCGTAAACAAAGGGACTAAAAGGCTCCGACAGCCACAAGGCGGGGTCCTCCTGGCTTTCCTCAGGCACGGCAGCATGGGTGGTCGGGCTCAGGGGAGCCAACAGGCCCCATGCATTGACACTGGCTGCATCATCACTAGGCTCCTCCCCCTGACCAGAAACCGAGTGATCAGGATCAGCCTCAGTCAGGTTGGCGGCCTCAGGGCCCGCCGCAGCACGCGAGGCGCGTGGGAGCGCACCTGTGGACAGCTTAGGCACCATGTCGAAGGAGGTTCGGGTGCCGCAAAGCCAAGCGATAGAAGCTCGTGCGGGCAGGCTCTAGGACGAACAGCGCACTTTGCAAGACAGCAGCTCTCTCGGGAAGGTGCAAGAAGCTGAAAACAAGTGCAAAAGCTCGAGGGGTATATGCGATATCCCCGAGGTCCAGAAACGCCACAGAAGACTCTGAAGCAGGGGAACTGTCGTCACTGTCTGTCGGAAGGCTCAAGGGATGCAAGCGGGCTTCGAGACGAGTGACTCGAATCTGCAAAAGCGACAGCTGATCTAGCACCGACTCTTCCAAACGGCGCAGCTCTGACGGCCGGGCGAACGAATCACCCAAGCTCGTGTCCTCGTCGCTCATTCACCCCCCGCTGTGGGGGGGGCGCCCGCTCCCAAAAGCAAGAATTTTGCCCCACCTCCAGAACTTGAGATGTCAAGGCAGCACGGGGCAAAAATCACAAGATCCATGTAACATGATAACAGCACTGCATGTTCATGTCACATGTAAAATCATCCTTCTCCAAAGACGAACTTCGTGTTTTAGCAACGCCCAAAACGGGCACTAAAACAGAAAGAGAAGGAAAAACTTTTTATGGAGAAAGTGACGTCGTGAAGCACGAAGCTTCCTTCGTCCTAGTGAAACATTCCACACAAACTTCCTGCGTTAGCGCTCTTCCTTCTTTTGCGCTTTCGCTGCTGTGCGTTCCGAGGTGAAACTTTTTCAGTCTTGCCTACACTCACTTCTCTGCCTCATACTCGTACACGATTCAGGTCTTACTGACTTCCGAACAACGTTCTCTGTTCTGTGCTGTCCGGTGTACCTGGATCTACATCCATTGGCTTCGAACTTCCAAACAGATCCATCGGGATTTCCGATCCTTGTGCGCGTTCTTCTGACGCGTCATACATCTCACTGTATTGTTCGCAATACTTCTCATACGATTCCTGTGCTTCTGGGGATTAGCATCTTGTTCCCCATCTCTTCCACGGTAATCATCCTTCCGCGGTACTCGATCATCGCCGGCTCTTTCTTCTTTTCCGGTTCTTCCTGGGTTTCCACATCCTGCTTGTTTCTTCCAGATGTAACTCTTCCACCACGTCGGTAGTCTTCCTCACTTATGATGGGCATACGCACACTCTCTGTGTGTACGATTGATGGTGTTCCCATCGCTGCTCTTCCACGTCTCTTCAAAGATCCTTTTCCATTGCCACTCTTTTGTCCGGCATTCCATGCATGCTTCACTTCATCCGTTACACGGGTCTCTTCTTTTTCCGTGGCATCACCCGTTCCTTCCGTTACTGCTCTGTCATAACTTTTCCTCCATTGTTCCGTCGCATATGTCTTGATGCATTCCGTGCAAGAACATTTCTGGTGGTTTACCTTTTCCCTTGTACACTTTCGTACTCCGCACCAGTAGCACTTCTTTGTGCATCCGCCATTTGACTCTACTTCAAAGTCATGCTCCATTACTTCCCAGTCGCTTTCGTCTGGGGTCGGCGGCTCTGCGCGCTCTCGGCGTCTTCTCGAGCTTCCTTCTGGTTTCGTCTCTGGGAAACAAATCCAACATGCCCTAAAGCCATCTTGCTCGGCTTCTTGTACGTCCTTCCAGACCCACCGGCCTGGCTTCTTGTGTGACCCTTGGGCATGCCAGCAAGTAGCACGGTGATATACACGTGCACGGCTTCCCGTACTGATCTTCACACGTCCAATATCTCGCAGGTTTTCCAAAATTCTTCCAAGCTTTGTCCATACCGTGATAACATACGGCACTGCGAGCAAAAATACGCATACCATCATTCCAACTTCAAACTTCGTGAAGTTTCCGTCCATGGCGCTCATACCTTTTTCCAAGGTTCCACAGGTCTCTACTTGGGCGTCAGATACTTCCTCCTTGAGCAATACTGCGGTAATCGGCTTCATCAAATGAAATACCTGTATGGCTCTAATGAGACTCTTGATTTGTCCACTTCCGACATACTCCTTCAGTTTCTTCTCTTGTTCATGTTTTTCATACTCTTTCTCTCCAGTATACTCCAAGTTTCCTTCTTCATCATACTCTACTTGAGACAAGTGATACAGTAGAAATGACCTTCGGGCATATGACAACTTCTTGGTGTTCAGATCCGCTACATTGAGCGCGGTTCGCACTGTACCAAGTTTTACAAGATTGTCTCGCACCCAATCTTGCAGTTGACACAGCCTAACGTCCACATGCTTCAGACGTCCAACTCCTCGTCGTTGACTCCACTGTCGTGCAGATGATGAATCGCACCGTATCTCCACGCGTACAGGCGCGTTTACTAGGAACTCAAATAGCCTTCCGACTAGGATTGCTTCTCCACAAGTTCCACTTAGTGCATACAACTCTGCTTCACAGCTTGATGATGATGTGGCCTTCTGAGTCCTAGAAAATGATAACACTTGCACTCCGTTCAGTACAATGATTCCTGATGAGGTACTCTTCCTTCGGGCTCTGTCCGGGGTCTTCAGGCTTGCCCAATCACTGTCCGAATACGCTTCCACCACATGTCCTGCATCCTTGGCAATTTCTTCGTCTTCTTGGCCATTCAACTTCGTGATCAACCGGCTTCCGATTTCGGTATACGGTAAAAGAGTAGCCCTTGTGGCTGTTCCACTCAAATACAGAATCAAGTGCTTCAGACACTTTAGTGCCTGCAACGTTGGCTTCGACATACTTGATGCCAAACACTTTGAGGCATACTGAATGTCAATCCTGTCCTGTGCAAGGTACAAAATAGATCCGGTCCGAGTCCAGATCTAAACCGTTTTGTCTCTTCAGCACTCAACTCCTTGGTCCGGTCTTCCTTCACCAGATCCACATGCTCTGGTGTGGCCTTACTATTTAATTTTCCAAGGTCATACAACTCAATGAGCTTCCGAACATACTTCTCATTTGGTTGGACAACAATTCCTTCTCGGGTGAAGACATACTTCCTTTTGAGATATCGCATCTCTTCTCCACTTCCGACTCCATTCGCTGGGTATGGTCCTTCTTTCTCCACCTTGAATACCTTCTCCAATTCTTCTACCAACCAAATGGTTTCCTCCTTTTCTCCTGCTAGTAGTTCGTCATCTACATGGATAGAAATACACAGCTTCCTTGTGGTGTGTCTAGCTAATGCGGGTACATGTACTGAGAACACGAATCCCAGTTTCTCAAGTATACTCCGCAAATGTTCATACCACCTTGTTGCGGCGTTTCTTTGACCAGGTAGGCATCTCTTGAGCCTCCACACTATTCCTTCTTTCAGGTTCGCGGCTCGCTTCATCCAATCACTAATTGTGATTAGCACCTCTTCTTGCTGCGGGACCTGAAGGTACGCGTCCTTTATATCAAGTACGACTACGACCCAGTTGTACACCAGGTGTAACAACAAGACTAGGCGTGACGCGGCATTGCTTGCCGTTGGGCTGAATGTCTCAGCTGTGCTGCTCGCACCTGCCCTGTACTCCCTGGCCACTATACGGCACCTCCTTTTCCAGCGTCCGTCACGATGCCTCCAGTCGTAAACTTCGCGCAAATCCATACGTTTTTCATCACCTGTTGCGTTCGCCTCCATGAACTCCTCGATTACTCCTATCTTACTGAGGCGATTCAATTCTTCCACGGCTGCTTCCTGATCCAAGGTATCCAGTTCCTCTGGACTTAGCTCGGGTGGTGTTTCTCCTTGGTCGTTCTTTGGAACTTCTTCCATCTCTTCTTCCATGAGATCTTCATACTCCACGTCTTCTCCTTCTACTGCTGTGAGATCCTCATGTTCATCCCAGTGAAAGGGATCATCTTCCTGAGATACCCTGCCTGCGAACAAAGGCGGGTAGATTCCTCTTGAGGGCGATGATGGTGATGATGGCATTTCTCGTGACTTTTTCGGCGATCCTTCTACTTCCTGTCCTCCTTCTACAGCTCTCTTCCTGAGGTCTTCTAACAAAGTATCATCACTGACACGTCCTTCTGGTTCTCCAGGTGGTGCGTCCTGCATTGAACTTGAACTCCGGGAATGAGAACTAGATCTCGTGCTGGTCATACCTCCGTTTGAGGCCCTGCCTCCACTTGAGGCCCTGCCTCCGCTTGAGGCTTCGCTTGTGTCCAACAGATCCAACAGTTCCTCGACCTGTTCCTCTTGGGACTGTCCTCGATCTTCCGCACGAACTACGGGTTCCTGTGCTGTTCCTTCTTCCTCTGCGATACTTGCCAATGCTGGGGCTGGCAACGGCTGTCTTGTATACGTTCCTTTTGGCTTCTTGGGGTTCCATACTGGTTCCTTTCTCCATCCAGTGGCGATTCGCCTTACAGATCATGTTGCCAAGATTCCGTCTTCAACTCCTACCAAGTGCATATCCTGAGAGTTCTTACCAAGGTAGATTCCTCCAATCCAATTTGCTGTTCCTTTCTTCTCTGGTTTCTTCAGCGCATACACATACTCTCCGAATGGGGCAATCTTCCCAAGGTAAGGTCTACCAACGACACTTTCGTAAGGGGTTGACCCTATCGCGGCGTGTCTGTGGTACCTGTTCAGCAACCATGACGCATGGCACAATCCCCAGGCCCACACTGCATGGCCTTCGGGAATCTCTATACCAAGCTTTCTTTCGGCTGCTCGTACCAAGCAAACTGTTTGGTTCCTCACCGTCTGGATAAACCTTTCCACTCTTGCCGTTCTTCCTTTCTGATACGGCTTGCTGTTTTGATCGTGTGTTTTGCGGTTCATCTTTCTTCGAGTTTCCACGATTGCAGCTATCAGTGATAACATTGCCTCTTCCGAATCTCCAACAAATCCGACTTCCTCCAAGTGTCCAAGACTGTGTACCCATTTCAACACTTTCTCCACGGTCTTTCTCTCCGTCTGCTTTCCAGATACAGGGATCACAACTGACATCCTTGTCCATGAACAGATTCCAACTAATGCTGGTGTGTCCTTTCCTTGTAGGAACATAAAGTCCAACTGAATTATTGGATAAGGCACTCCCACTGAGTCCTTTCCTGCTTCGGGATTCTTCTTTTCGTGATCCTGCTTACTCTTGGCTTCTACGCATGACTCACACCAATGAGCAAAAGGTAGGTGTGTTGCTTCATGAGCAAGTCGCTCTTCTTCCGAGGGTTTGTACGGTTCTGCTTCCACTCGTACTTTCTCTTTCTCTTCGCTCTTTAGCTTCTGTGCAGATTTCTGCATCTCCAACTCTGACAACGGATTTCCGTCTCCATCGTAGGTTGGTCCCAATACTCCTTCGCTCCTTCCAGGGGCGATACTTACCGGTACCACCGGTGTACTAAGCTCTTCTGGAACTCTTCCTTCACCTCTAGCAAAAGGTGTTTCTGGTCCTCTCGAGACCATGGTCGCTTCAAAGTCTCGGCAGAAAGTGAAAAAGTTTCCACTCACTGCATGTAGGATAACACAGATCCTTTTTGGTCTCCCATGACACTCTGCAATTTCCACATTGTGGCTCCTGATAGAACCATAGTCCGAGTACAACTCGACTAGTGACCATTCACTTCCTCCTTCTGATATCATTGTCGTCCTGTACTTCCATCCTGGGAAAGCATCCTTCGGATCCATATAAGTCGTTCCTTGATACAAAATAAACGGTGTACCGTCTTCCATGATCGTCCAATTTCCACTGGGTGTACTGTCCAACAGTTCCCGTAGATAGCTTGGAATACGTACGGTGACGCTCCTCTCCACTGCAGTCCTACTGTCAGTGCTACTTCGTGAGCTTCCATCGCTCCGACTTGTTCCTCCCGTCCAACGGGTGTTACGATCATTTCCGACAACAGATAATCTACCTAACAAACAACAACTGTTCCGTTTGTAAAAGATCCTCGCGGTTGCTCTTCCATCTGGGCTAACCAAAACCATTGACGACACTGTAAGGTTCCACTGAACACTAAGAGCTTTCTCACCCTCAGGTACATCTGGCTGATACTCCAGTTTCCAGCCATTCTTCAGCAGTCTTCCCATCGACAACAGAATGT
This sequence comes from Symbiodinium sp. CCMP2592, assembly GCA_905221615.1. NCBI lineage: Eukaryota > Dinophyceae > Suessiales > Symbiodiniaceae > Symbiodinium > Symbiodinium sp. CCMP2592. Next base: position 42,669 of record CAJNDT010001069.1, read on the forward strand.
TTGTCGCATCGCTTACAATAAAGCTTTCTGAAATACTAGGGGCTGTCCAACAGTCCTCTCCTTGTTCCACTGCGATCACTGCCGTGACCATTCCTGCTGACCTAATTGCATTCCCTTGGGCATCCTCTAGCATGATACCCGTTGTTCCTGCGTTCATGCGTGTCGCTTTCGGATGTGACCTAGGTAACAAACTAGCATCCGATCCAGAATCCAAAATGATAATCTCAAGTGCTTCTTCGGGTACAGTCTCTTCTACTTGAACTGCTCGAACTACTTCGTGGTTGTCTACAACAAACCAGTCTCCGTCTTCATCCGTTGCATCCATCACATACCACTCTGCTACATCATGGAATTCTTCACGAACCATTCGAACTTTATCAGTCTCGGTCTCCTTTTTCTCCTCCGTCGCTTTGAGGTGAGACTCGATCCACTCATTCTCTCGCTTCACCGCATCATCGATGGCTTTCTGGTCATAAGGTTTTCCTTCACTCTTCAGCTTCCTCTGTTGCCTCAGATAGTGTTCTTCTCCTGGATAATGTTCTGGTACTCGTGGGATTCCAGACTCTGTCGGTGGCGCAACTGGCTTGCACACCGGTTCCAGGCGTGTACCACAACCTTGGCAAATTCCAGTAGGTTCTCCAGATCCAAGTTCCTCATCTGAGTCTGTAAAACCTGGACTGGGTAGTTCACCGAAAAATGGGTTGGTGACTTCTTCACCTTCTGCAGTTCCATCTGCAACATCTCGAACCATACGGATGGTGTTGACATACGTGATGTCAATGTCGGACTCATCTTCTGAGTTGATTGGAAAGGTCTCCGGATATTCTTCTGGCGGTGTAGCTATGTGGTAAAATGGTTTTGGGTTGAATCCACTTGATCCACTTGACGCTCCTACTCTCCGGGTGACGATCCTTGGATCCGGTCGGCTCGTCGTCTGGCGAATACTACCAGTTTCGACCACATTAGGCTTCGGGTAAGGTTCTTGGTTCGGTGGATTGTTGGGATACGCTTCCGCTTGGGACTGTTCTTCGGCTTCCACGTTACGAACAGAATGTCTGTTGGGGCATTCATTTCCCCAGTGTCCTTCCTGATGACAAAGTCTACAAACTGTCCTTCCAAGTCGTTTTCCTTTTCCTTTCTTTCCTTTTCCTTTACTCTTTCCTTTGCCTTTCCGGCCTTTTCCACCTTTCTTACCTTTACCTTTTCCTCTACCTTTACCTCGGCCTTTGCCTTTTCCTCTACCTCGACCAAACCTGCTGAATCCTCTACCTGCCTGCATGGCTCCGAATCCTCCAAACATCTTGCCATAGCCTTTCTTGCCTTTTCCTTTTCCGCCTTTTCCTTTCCATCCTTTTCCTTTGTACTCTACTCTGTTCACTTCCATTGCTTGATGTCCTCCACCAGTAGGGGCATTCTCTACTGCTCCTAGGTACTGTTGACCATGTCCTGATTCAAGGGGTTGATATACTTGGTTCGGCATCCAACTTCTCGTAGTCCGCTCGTAGACTAGTACGCTTTCTTTGACTTGGCTGTATGTTGTTTTATCCGTAAGCTGAAGATGGATGTGTTCCTTCAGAGGACTAGGGATACATCTCAAGAGAGTCGACAGGAGAATCTCTCGAGGGTAGCTCACTCCACTACATCTCTCATAGTCTTTGACTAGTTCTTCCAGCTTCGAAATCTGTGCCACAGCACTTAGTCCGGGTGAAAAGTTTGGGTATCCATGAATCGCTTGCATCAAAGCTAGACTCCGACTTCTCGTACTCGGCTGATACATCCTCAGCAATGATTTCCACAAAGCAAATCCATTCCGGGATCCAGCAATACTGGGATCTCGTGCATGCTGCTTCGTGGTTCCTGACAACCAAGAATTCAATAGCGAGTACAGCTTCGTTGACATAGTCTGATACGTTTCATCCGAGAAAGTAGCTGGTAGTACTTCATGGTCTCCCAACTTCTCCAAGTTCTTAAAGGCATCCGAATACTTGGGTTCCGCATACGCAAGAATATTATAAAGCTGTTCTTTGAAGTCCATGAAATCTTGTGCATCGGTTTTACCTCCACCAAATGATGGTGGTCTTCCCAACATCTTCACTGCACCTTCCAATGCCTTAGAGAGTATTCCTTCATACGAACTTCCTGCATTTCCTTGGTTTCCAGAATAGGTAACTAGCTGGTGAATAGCTTCTGTAGTCACTCTGGAGTTCTGGACCAATTGTCCAAGTATCTCTTGAGTAGGTACCATGCCTAATCCATCTCCATCTGCTCCATCTTGTACTGGCACTCCGGCGGCTGATGATGGTTGTGCGGCTTGAGGTCCTTGCATAGCTTCCGTCCTGACAAGCAAACAACCAAGTACCATTGCTCTGAATTTCCGCTTGCATCCACTCACTTTACGTCTCCAACGAATACTATGCATCCGGTTAACTTTCCTTCGCATACAAGGTAGATGGGTGACGACATCCCTGCTGCGTGTCACTCCTTTTTGCATTCTTCCGCAACTCCAGATGAGCAGAAGTGCTATCAGTACAGGCACAGCGTTTGCTGCACGCAACTTCGTACACTGGGCAGCGAGTTGCTCAAGCGCCTCACAGATCATTCTTGTCGATCTGCTCTGCTGGTTCACTTCTTCCAGCTTCTTCCTGCTGCTTTTCTTTAGCGGTCTTACGGCGTTTTGGTTCGTCGATTTCCGACGACTCCGAATTCTCCACAGGGGATTCACTTTCGCTGGCCTCATCCGACATCTTACTGTCACTGCCTGCTTCGTCCATGGTGTCCCTGACAGGCGTCTTTTCCGGCACTGCGGGTGCTTCTGGTACTGCAGATTCTTCCGGAACGGCTTCCTTTGGAACTTCTTGATCTTTTCCTGCATCCGCTTCCGGGGCATCCAAGATTTTCTTTGCTTCACGCGACTCCAACGTTTTGCGTAGCTTGGCCTTGTGGTGCTCTTCGTACTTCTGCCGAAGCTCCTCTCGGGTTGGTGCTTCCGGGCTAGGCTCGTCCAAAACCACCACATTCTTTTCATCCTCTTTGGCTGTCCAGATGCTGGGCTTCTCTGGCTTGGCCTTCTTCTTTGCTGTAGCTGCCTGGCTTGCTTCCTTCTTCCGGCTGGCCTGCTCTTCTCGATACAGAACTGGAAAATCTCCTTCATCCTTTGCCTGCTTCCAGTATCGCTTGTTACTCTCCGAGACTTCCCTGGACATACTCCCAAAGTCGCAAAGTGCGAGCATCGGGAGAAACCTTTTGTACGGATTCGTAGTATCTCCTTGGAATCCGGGACGAGTGATTCCTCGAATCGGATACAGTCGCCTCGTCTTGTTTCCGCGATCCAGTATCGTGAGCATTGGCTCGTACAGGCAAAAGCATAGCTGGCGGTACTTGCACTCCTTCTTCCAATGTCCACCATGCCAGCATAGCGAGCACAAGCTTTTTCCTGGAGGTAAGCTTCCGTACACAGTACGGCGCCGGGTAGTCTCCGTTGGCTCGATGTCCAAACGACCCTTTCCTGCAGGATGCATACTCCATACTTCCGCGAAGCGTCCAGCACCTTTACACTCGCGGCGAGACGGAATGAGTCGTACACTGTACGGTTCCAGCTGGGCTTGGATTGCCTCATAGTCTTCATACGAAGTGATCTGCCAAGGGAACTCCCATAGGGGCTGATACTCTCCGTCTTTCTCTCCAATCCCGCGCATAGCCAATCCAGAAAGGATTTGTACCAACTCCTTTGTCCAAGTTGGACTGAAAGGTTCGGACCCAGGTAAATACTCTTCTCCGCTTCGTAGAGGGCGATTCTCGTCGATGTCTTCTTCATAAATTCTTTCTGTCCACTCCCATCCTGGGGTTTCCTCAGGCGGTTGCTTCTTCCCTTTTCCAGACCTTCTCTGCTCTGGAAGCTTCTTCTCTTTTTCCTTTCCAGCCTGAGCGTCCGTTCCCAACTTGGGCATTTTCTTTGGCATCGCTTTAACAGCGGGTTCAGCTGGTTCTGGTGCTTGCGTGGTTCCATCGTGGATGGATTGCAAGATCTGAAGTAGACCCTTTTCTTCTCCGTGGCGTACTGCGATGTTGAGGGCTTGTCCCATGGCACTTTGCAGTCTTTCCGATGCCACAATGAATCCACTTTGAGCCTTCTCCACATTCCTGCAAGCTTGGAGCCAATTTTCCTCGGCCTTACGAGCGTTTTCCACCTGCTCGTCCTTCCGAGCTCGTAGCTTGTCCACGACTTCAAGGGCTTTGTTGCGGTACCATTCTTCCGCCGAATCCAGTGCTGCTTCAGGTACCTTGATCTTGGCTGGCTGCTTGTTAGCTTCCTGAAGTGCTTTGGCCATACGCTCCGATTCTTCCACTGCACGAAGACGTTTGGTTTCTTCCTCCAGTGCTTGCTGCTTTTCCTTTGTCTCAGCTTCCAAGATCCGCTTTTGCTCCTCCAGATCGGCCAACTTTCTCTTCCGGGACTCTGCCTCGGACTTCTTCTCTTCTTCTTCCTTAAGAGCTTCGAGTTGTTCTGTCTCTTGATCCTTTCCTGGGGGATCATAGAAAGATCTGGGCTTGAATTTCTGATTGTTCTGCAACATCCGGCTGTAGATACTGAGGAAGGGGGGTTGATACTTTCCGTCAAGTCTGAATCTCTTATACTCTTTCTCAAGCAACATGACGTTCTCAATCGATCCTGCCACTTCCATAGCTTCATCCAACTTACGTCGAACACCTTGAGGACTGGTGGCTTCTTCTTCCTGTTTCTTCCTAGCCTTCTCGGCCTTACGGCTTTGCTTGGATTCTTTCCTGGCAGTCTTCTTCTCTTTCTTCTTTTCTTCTCGCGACTTTCCTCCAGTTGTACCTGGAGTCTTTGCTGGAGTACCTTCAGCTTTCCTTCCTGGCGTTTGCAGGAGGTTAGCTTGCTCCACCAAGGTAGCTCGCCTCTCTTCTGCACTTTGCCGCATTTCTTCCAACTCCGCATTCCGGTCCACCATGACATCTTCATGTACAGGCCTTGCCACTCTAGGCAACGGTTCGTGTTCCGTGACCCGAGATACTTTCTGGTGAGGTTCATCCTGGAAGATCTCACTGTCTTTGAGTTCCATAGTTCCTGCCGCTGGGACAAGAGATCCTTCTTCCGATCGTTCTCCCATACTCGGGGATACAATTGATCCCATACACAATCCGAAATTTCCTCTTCGAGGGTAAACGGCTGAGGTCGAATAACAAGGTGAGACATGTTCATCCACAAGCAACTTGTTTCCTGAATGCTTCCTTGGCTCAGCGTGATACTCATACAGAATCCAACCACAAATAGCAAGAGGTCCTGGTACATCTTCTCCATGATCACCTTCATGGCGAATTCCAAGATTTACTGTCCAGTTTCCAGGTATCCTCGTGTACTTCTTCCGGTTCCAATCCGGTTTCCTTCGGCCCACAGGTTTCCTGGATCTTCAGGCTTCCTTGCTCCGCTACCAAGTTAAACTGTAAAACCCTGAGATATTTTCCAGCCACGTGTGCATTCGATCCCTCACCTCGTTCTCAGAGATAAGGTTCTCCTCCTCGCCATTGCCGCTCTCCACGTCATTCTCCACCTGCCGCCACCTGCGAGACGACATCACCACCAGCGTGATGGAGAGGAAGAACAGCACCAGGAAGGAGATCAGCTCACCATTGGTCCATGTAGTCGAAGATGTCCAGGAGGTACTCGATGTAGGTGACATAGATGTTTCCACACTGTCCTTGCCGAGGGCGAAGCCAAAGAGGTTGAGGTAGACCACGGCAAAGCTGAAGGAGCTTCCTTTGAAGATAATGTTGCCCCCTTTCTTGAAGAGGAAGAAGATCACCTTGACCACTTCGCTGAAGACAAAGAAGACCAAACCCAGGAAGATCACGTTGAGCACGAAGTTGTTCTGGTTGTCCATGGCAGACGGCACTTCGTCACAGGGAGCTCCCCAGCCAAGTTCAAGAAGACTGAAAGCCAAAACTTGACGTAGGTTTTGCTTCACGTTCACCCTGGATGCTTTCGCTGCCATCTTCTTAGTCGCCTGCGCATTCCAAGCTGCAACGAACACCTCCTTTCCAACAGGACCATGGGAACATGACACACCGCACATGTAGCTCAGAAGTTTCATGCGAGGTGCTGCGTGGGCCTTGGCGCCGATATCAGCTGGACAGAACTGGGTTCCTATGGCCTTCACCGAAAACTCGCCATCCTTTCTTTTCTGCTGTACCCACAAGTAGTGCAAGTCAACATGCTTGAGGCCCCCAAGGCCTTCTCGGTTCAACAAAGCTCTGCAGGCACTGTTGTCCACTCTGTGGATGCACTCGCACTCTCCACCAGTGAGGCAATTGATGACCCTCTTGATCAGCAGTGCCTCCTGGAGGCTAAGCAGGGCACCATGTAGTTCTGCTTCGCACGACGACAAAACTACTGTTTTCTGCCTCTTGCTTGTCATGAAGATAGGGTTGCCATTGACATACAGAATGGAGCACGACACACTCAAACGACCAGGCTCAGAACACCAGGAAGCATCAGAAACACTCTCAAGTAGGTGTTTCCCACTGAAAGGATTGTTGCCCTTGATCTTGACTTCCTCATCTCTTTCCAGCTCAAGACACCTCTGCTCTAAGGTCCGACCCGGCCACGAGGGTGTGAACAAAAGTCCTTGATCATCTTGCCCTTTCAGGTAACGCACCAAGTGGCACAGAAGCTTCCACTCATGTTGCCGGGGTGTGGTGGTCCTACTGGAGAGAACCTTCACGGAGTAAAGAATATCAGGCCTGTCCGGCCCCATATAGAGCAGGATGCCGATCGCGGTCCGGAACTTGTTGTAGTGCTCGCCTCCTAAAAGAGCTTCATCAGAACACTGGTGGGGATGAGAAGGACAGGGAGTGTGTTTCACAGTTGCGCGGGCGGTGTCAGTCAACTCGGTCAGCTTTTGAATGTGCTTCTTGTCCTGCTCAATGAAGATGCCCCCTTCAACAGAATACATCTTCCTTTTGAGAAACTTGCAGCAACCAAAGTCCACACTCAAAGGCCCTTCCCATGAAATGTTCAAACCCTCTTTCTCGCAGTGGGCCTTGAGTCTCTCAGCTCTCTCTAGCTCGCACACTGTTTCAATATCATCCACATGTGTGAGCACAGCAATGGACCTCGGCTCGATGAACAAGGCAGGGGCACCGACAAAGCTGCGAATGTTGTCACGCTCCAAAATGGATCTGAACTTGTCGAACCAATCTGTTGCACCCGCTCGCTGTCCCGGCAAGTTGAACTTGAGCTCGTAGCATATCCCCCTTGAGGTCTCGATATAGGTTGGTCGCCGTTGCTCTACACAAAGGTATGCGTCCTTCACGTCGCCACTCAAGACCACAAGGTTCGGGTTGCTGCACGCCAGCGCTGCAAAGAGCTTTTGCAAAGAAGCCAAAGACGCAGGAGAATAAAGATCAGCCATCTCGGGCTGGAGAAACTTGTACTCCCTCGCCACAAGCCGGCTCCTTCGCTTCCATTCGTCACGAAAGCGCCAATCTCTCACGAACTTGCAACTCAACTTGTACATCTCCGCCTTCTTGGCCTCGTCCGTGAGCTCCTTGAGAACACCCATGTTGAGAAGCCGCTCCTCCTCAACTTTGTCCATTTCAGCATCCAAGAGTTCAAGCTTCTCAGGATCTAAGCAAGGTGGGCCATCCTCATAAGCCCGTCTCTTCGCATCGTCCAAGATCTCCTCAATCTCCCAATTGATGCCCTCGTCGGTAAAGGCATCCAAATCGTCCTCTTCTCCAAAAACTTCAGGCTCTGGTTCATGACCAGTGGGAAGATCTTCAAGTCCTTCAACACTGAAAGCAGACAGAGTGCTAACAATTGCAACGTTAGCAGGAAGAAGTTCCTCTGACATTGACGATCCAGAGGAGCTCGACGAACTGCCACCAGGGAGAGTCACACTCATCTGGTCTCCGCTGGCCACGGGACTTGCATCACCTTGCCCAGAAACTGAAGAAGGAGGATCAGAAGCTGCCTCGTCGTTGTTGGCATTCGAAGGCAAAGTCTCCAAGACCACCGGCACCCTGTTGTAGTCAGTCTTCTTCTGCTTTGTAGCCAAGACTTCCAGAGAGAAGTCCCAAGGAACGCCACGCATTGTTTTCAGCATTTCCACATCATATCCCTTCGGTGCACGACGAGCTGTCCTGGCAAACTGGATTCCCACAGGACTCCCAAGGATGTGAAGCTGGCCGAGCTCAGAGCGACCAAGCCACACATACGACTTCCACGGCTCACCTTTGTTCTTGGTCTTGGGCAAAACCTGGGCATACACAACACTTCCGAAAGGACACAGCTTCTGGCTGTAAGGTTTGCCATGCACCAGCTCATAGCTCGTGCAGCCATCCTTGTGCACCGTGAAACGAGAAATCAAGAAGCCAGCATGAACATAAGCCCAAGCGAAAAGAGGATCGCTGCTCTCAACTTTGTGCCCCGTTCTCTGCCTCACTGTCTCCAGCAAGCAGTTTCCCAAACGGCGCACGGTGTCAATGTATCTCTCAGCATGTAGGGCTCGATGTGCCAAAGGATCGGGACCTACAGGTTCCAAAGTGGTACCCAGGCCCATCTTCAGACGAGAGGTCTGAATGGAGTCCGCTAACTGCTTCATGGCGGGCTCTGTGTCGAAGCGCAAACTCACCTGAGAATAGCCAAGCTGTTGCAACAAGATAATCACTTCCTTGGTGGCATACTTCAGCAAGCTACCCCCTTTAGCGCTCAAAGCAACAACCTTGACAAACTTCGACTGGCTATCAACACAGACCAAGTGGGTTGCCAATCCATTGTCCTTTGTCCCAGTGAACATGTAGTCCAAGGAGATGATGGGATTTTCTCTTCGCGTGTTCCCAACGTCTTCAAAGTTGTCCTCTCGGGAGCGAGTTGCAACGCAAGCTTCGCACCATGGTGCCCGCGGCATGTGGGAAATCTCATGGAGGGCCACGAGCTCAGGCGCTGGAGGGGAAGCCAGGGCTTCGGCCAAAGGTTTTCGTTCCAGCTGTTTCAAGACTTCCTCCGACGCCTGCACGCTAGCCCGAAGCTTGCTCTCAGCGATCTCCGGAACCATTCTTCGAAATGCTGAGAAACTTGCATCCTTCACGGAGTTTCCTAAGCGAACTGTTCTCGGTGAGCACCTTGTTGTTGACCTGAACAGCTTCATCTTCATCACCCTGCACTTCCACGGGAGCCGGGCCGATCAAGGGTGGAACTCCATCGCCTTGGCCCGGATGATCTCCCCCGGATTGGGCATCAGCAACAAGGACATCACCTTCACCAACTGCATCAGGCTGTTCTGCTGGAACTTGAGGTTGTTCTGCTGAAGAAGACTCTAGGGGCTTGGGTTCAGGAACTACCCGAGGACGTACTTCACCTTCAACAACGCTGCCCAACGACTCTAGCTCAATGGCCTCCTTGACAAAGATCGTGAGCACCTTCTTCTCCTTTTTGTCGAACTCAGAGTACATGCAAGGCCCTCCAGGAATTAGGGGACCCCAAGGCTCACAATCCTCAAACACTTCATAGCGAGAACCTCCTCTCCAGAGTCCAGAGCAGCGTTATTCTCAAAGGCCAATCATCAGGAGTGAAGCCGGAGATGCTACCATCAAGCGTTCCACGCATCCCCATTCCAAGATGCGCCGGGAACCCTTCTATCGAGAGCCCCCATCCAGCCTCATGCGTGAGCACATCGATGTGGTCGCTGAGGGCCAGCACCACACAAAGGCGAAGCGGATCTTGATCACATGTGTTTTGGGTTGCGCCTTCAGCTGCTTCGGGGGGATCTTCTCTAGGCTCGGAACAAGGCTCATCAGAAACCCTGCTTATTCTCATGAAGGTTGCCAGAGAGTTCTTGCTCCAATGAACCCCGAAGCGAGAATCATCACGGCGCAAGTACCAAGAACCGTCCTCTTTCACAGGCTGCCAGTCATTCTTTAAGAGCTTCCCAAAGCAAAACAGAGGCTGCTTGACATTGGCAAGAATGGCAAAATCAGTAAACTGGATCATTTCTCCATCCTCACCTTCTACTTCAAACAGAACGCGCTGCCGAGAAGAAGATTGGGGAATGGTGTTCCCCTGTGCATCGACAAGGGTCGCTCTGCGGTGACCATCCTCGCCTACAGATCCGAACTGACCTTGAGGCAGCACTGCGCAATCAGCGCCGGAGTCCAGAATAACTTCATGAAGGCCCGTGTCTCTCACAGCCCTCGCAGCAACTTCCTCCGAACTCATTTGGCTTGAAACATCAATGGCGCGTTCACCGCTGCACAAAGACTTCAAGCTCTGGCTGTCCGAAGAATCTGATGTCATGCGATACCACATGGTACTACTGCTCGGTAACTCATCTGCACTTGCACTGGGATCAAGAAGAGGCTCTGCATCAATCTCACGAACAACGCGCACAGAACCATCGTAGAATGTGACATGAACATCCTCAGTATCACCGTCACTCTCTTCAAAGGCACACAGATCAACACGCTGAACCTTCGCCTTGCTCTTGGCCATGGAGGTCGCCGAAGTTGGCGCAGTCGAAACAGAAGCCTGTGACGCAGCATCATCTTGCACTGCATTCACACGCTGCCGACACTCAGCAGCAAAATGTCCAGGCTTGCCGCACACAAAGCAAACTTGCTGTACACCTTTCTTTCCTTTGCCACCTCCATGTTTGTCTTTGCCCTTGCCCTTGTAATTGCCGTGCTTGTCCTTGCCCTTGACGTTGTTCCATGATCTGTATGCTTTTCCTTGATCCTTTCCTTTCTGATGTCCTTTGGGGCCTTTGGGTCCTTTTGGATTTCCTTTCTTCCCTTTGTTCCAAGACTTGCCCTTCTCTACTCTGTCAACATCCATAGGATCACCTTCTGCTCCAGGAACACGACCTAAACCCAACGACTTCAAAACATGATCTGCATTCCAAGTCGAAGAAGAACGCTCGTACTGCAGGACCCTCTCCCTAAGTTGCTCGTACTTGGTAGAGTCGACGATCTGCATCTGAAGGTATCTGCGCATTTCTGTAGGAAGGCCGGAGAGAAGTGTTCCTATTTTCAGATCTTCTGCGTAGACTTGGGAAGAAAGAGATTCGTACTCTCGAACCAGCCGCTCGAACGTGAGCACATACTCGAGGATGCTGGTGCCCTCCTTGTACGGTGGAAACCGAGTGAGCGCTTGAGCAAGCGCCAAAGTCCTAGGTCTGCTCTTTGGTGCCAGTTCATCATGGAGCTGGCGCCACACTTTGAAGTCATCCGCGTCAGTGACCGAACGCAGCATCTTGAGTGGTCTCCCCCTCAAGTAGGAAGCCAGCATGGCGTAGAGACGAACTGCTCTCTGCTTTTGGCCTTCGGTGTAGCTGTTGAAAGCAGTAAAGGCCGTAGCTGTTTCACACTGGTCCAAGTCCTCCTTGAACATGGGGTCCTGAATCATCATAAAGGACTTGAAGCGGAAAGACCAATCGTTCCACATCTGCATTTCTTGTTCCATGTCTTTTGGCTCGAAAACATCAGGCTGTCTCACAAACTTGCTTTCTTTCCAGCCACCGCCAGCCGAAGACGCCGACGATGACATAGCCAACTGACTGACCGCTTGCGCCAGCCTGTCCAGAACCAACTCTCCAGTCAGAGCGCCCGAGGCACTCGGAGAGGCTCCTGGAGACACATCTCCAGCAGGAGGGGCTGCCGAAGCAGGCTCCATCTCCGCTGCACCGGCTCAAGGCTCAACGCACCCTTTTCTACTTGTTTCACACTACCAAGCAGCGGTTCACCCCGAAGTTCAAGAACTGGCCGCCTCGTCCACAGCGGCGGTTGTAGAAGAGCTCGTTCGCAAGCCAAGCAGCGCCGCACACGCACGCGAGGACTATTCCACACAAGGTGGGCTTTCGAGGCTACTCCTACAGGGCTCTACCAGGATCGGTGTTCGGTCCTCTGGAGCTTTGGTAGCTCCGCTACCATAAAACCACAGCACAACTTTTGCGCACACTTGTTGAGCCTTGCACAAGCGGTCTTTCACAAGTCAAACTCAAGCTCTAAAAGTGGGGTTTCAGGGAAAACTAAGAAGTTGTCAAACTGGAATGAATAGTAAGGACAAGTGAAAGGAAAAATGTCGGGCAATCAAGAGCACTCGGACGACACTTGTGTTATTCGCAGTGGTTGGTAGTCTCGCGGTGCCCTTGGTAGGGCGGATGCATGTTGATGCATCCAGCACCCCCGCGGCATGGAACGGACTATTCTCGGAAATGCTCTGACATTCCAGGGTGGGTTGGGCGGGCTAAAGAAACATGAAAACGAGCCACGGCCTGAGCCTGACGTGGCTACCTGTTCAAGACTTCAACTTCGTGAGACTGCAGGACTGACCCGAAATATGCTGGATCAAAATTCACTCAAAGGAAATTCATGCCAAAGGAGAAAACAAAACCTGACCGTGGATATTATTTTCTTTCAAGCAAGAGCACGGGATCCGCCTAGGATCCAAGTCCTCAGACAATAACCCCCCCCCGCCCGTCGGCTAGCTCCGGACAGATCTACAGGGTGAAACCCGGTTTAGCCTGTCCTTCGCATAGCTTCGTGGTTAGAGGTTGGGGCTCTCCGCTCTTTCAAAGAATCCTCGAATACTAAAACAAAAGTCATTCTATAAAAGCGAATCAAATATCGTATCTTCCAAATGAATCCAACTGGAATGAATAGTAAGGACAAGTGAAAGGAAAAATGTCGGGCAATCAAGAGCACTCGGACGACACTTGTTTTATTCGCAGTGGTTGGTAGTCTCGCGGTGCCCTTGGTAGGGCGGATGCATGTTGATGCATCCAGCCCCCTTTCCCCTTCAGGGACGCACTACCAAGGTGTTTTCTCTGCCTTCCTCTTTTGAGGCTGATGCCCCGAGGCACCCTGATGCAGCATGGCCTGAGCCCTTCGTGCTGAGTCGAAACCTTCCTTGGTCTCCCACAACTGATGTAGGAGTGAAAGAGGCAAATCCGAGTATGCAACTGCAATGCGATGTTTGTCGGAGAAGTTGGTGAAAATCTCGTTGGTCAGCTGGTCTGCGTACTGATTTTCATCACGGGGCCTCCACCGCAGGAGGAGTTTCAAGGAGGAGCGAAGAAGCAAATCAGACAACTGCATGTTGATCAACATGAGAGGCCATTTTGTCGATGACCCCTTTTTTAGCAATCTCGAGTTGCCCTGATTGTCTGTATCTGCAGCGCACTCTACGTCTAATTCCTTTCTGTCAACAGAGGCCGTCAAGTATCCGAAAATGTGAAGGGCCGCCAATGTTGCCAGCAGTTCTGCTGAGCCTGATGCCCATTGCGATTTGCCCTGCTGGTCAAACAAGTACGGTGCTTCGACTGGTGTCAAGCGCAACGAGAACCACCTAGAAGTCTTAGTGTCGTCACTTAGCTCCCAGCCCAGCCGGCCAACACGACGAATCCGTCGGCGCACTTAGCGTCTGTCCTGAAACCTGCGACCTGGTGTTTAGGTTTGCTGCAGGGATTCACCTTAAAGGTGAACTCGTCAAGCGTTCTTTCCAAGTAAAGAAGTGTCAAGATGACGGTCTCTGGCAGCTTGGCAACCGGGACACCGCCGATGCCCACGCATACAAGGGAGCGAGGTGGGGCTTGATCCAAACCACTATCCTAGAAACAAACCCTAACCGGCCAAGGAACTCCCTAAAGAGTCGGACCTGGACCACGAAGCGTTTGGTATTAGCATCTTTGATCCACGAGACGATCCAAGCTCCCCTAGAATCAGACATTCCAACTCGCCATGTACGGTAGTCGAGCTCAAAGCCCACGAAGGGAACCTTAAAACCTCCCCGAAACTTCTTAAAGGAGAAAGGGGTCCCTAAGGCAAGATACAAGACAAACCACATCACCAAGTTTCGAAACTTCTGTGCTCCAGTGAACACGCCGTGGATGTCGTCCACGAAGCAAAGTTGGTAGATCCATTCTTGAAGCATTGCTCTGGCGACTGTCCTTCCCACGAGTCCGAACAATCTGCTCCACCAAAATGAAGCGACACTCAGCCCGAATGTTCCTACAACGTTAACCCAAACGACGGTACTTGTAGAATCCGCTTTGCATGCCATCAAGGGGTGGTCCCGACGCCTGTGTTTGACAAGTCGGTGAGCCGCACTGACGTCAGCCGAGATTCCAAAGGCAGCCTCGCGCGACCGTTTGGCAGAGCTCACTGCATGGGCCACTTCAGCAGGGCCTGGCGTGGCCGTCTGGTTCAGCAACCGAATGCCATTGTTGACCTTCACCCCGTGGGTGCCATCATGTAGGGGACGGACGCTGCCGTCCGGCTTGGCTACCGCTCCCATCGCTGCTACGCGGACCCTGTCGGCTCCATGCTCGGCCGCCAAAGTGGAGTACGTGGTCGGGTACATCCGACCCAACATCTCTTCCTCCCTAAACTTCAGCTCCAACTCCTGCACGGTGAGCTTCGCGCTCTGGTAATTCTCCTTGACCGCTTCAAATGTGCTCTCGTCGAGTTTTCGCCATTTGACCTTCCGATCGAAGACCTGCGGCACCCGAGGGATGGTCTCGTCGTAGCCCAAAGGAACACGTTTCTCGAAGCCACATGGTCAGACAGACAATGCACGCTTCCCTGAGGTCGTCTGGCAAGACATACATTTGCCTGTACCCCCTCTAGCCTTATAAATTTAAGCATGGAGTCCTTGGCACTTTCTGAAGTAATCCGAGACATTTTGGCCGCCTCGCCGAAAGATCGAGGCTTGGAGTCCCTTAGTGGCTCGGAGAACCCACCGATTCCGTTATCAGTAAGGTCAACAATCTAGCGAACTTCTCGAACTATTCGGGCGGTTCGGACGAACCGGTCGACTCAACTATTGCCAAGGTCAAATGGCAAGCGATCCATCTCAAGCTGTTCGAACACAAACCTTCTGCTGATTGTGTCACAGATTGTCAAATGTGCGGGCAGTCGGCTGGGTCCATCGGCTCAAACTGCTATTGAAGCTTGACTTCTTCGTCGATCTTTAGCCCGGAGGCCTGGACATTGGTTCATGATTCACTGCCCCAGAAGCACAATTGCCCGGACTGCCGCTTTGTTTGTTCAAAAGCACTAGGAGGGGGTTTAGTACAGGGTGCCTGACTTGTCACGCACCCCCCCCCCTTACGGGCATTGCATACAACACTCCACAATTGCGAAAACTTCAGGTCCCTTAGCAAGCCGTTAAAACCCAAACGCGCCTTGAGGCACACTTCTAGGTTTAGTAAAAGGAGGTGCAAGCCGACTGACTGACTACGTCACGCAAGGCTACAGCAGTGAAAGCTACAGCACTTTTACACCTTTCGTCGCAACCAACTGTTCACCACGCGCTTGTCACGCAGTGCAAGTCTTGAGCCTTGAGCCAAGTGAAACGGGGCGCGGACAGAGACTTCAGCACACTCACTTCCGAGGTAAGTCCTAAGGACTCCTAACGGCTTCTCTGCACTGGTAACTCTGTTCTATGGCCCAGGTGTTCCCCGGACTTCGTCTAGAAGTCCGCTCTCACAGCAAACAAACTGAAAACACTCTGATGTTCATCATGCTTCAGGGAAACACCGTTCTTCGTGAAAACTCGTGAGGAAAACTCCGGTTGGACACGCTTCTGGTAATGATCACTTTCACCGCAAGGTGAGACAGGAAGCGTGAGCGCAGCGACCGACAGACAGACAACTTTTCCCTACTCCTACCGTTCACAGCTACACCTAAGGTTCTCTAAAACTCACAAAGGAGAAAACAGAAAGTGTTCCTGACCTTGGCGAGACACAGGGGCACCATTATAGGATTGAAAATCACGCTCGAGCGGTCGGTCCGCTGGGCTGAGCCCAGTTCGAGTCAGGGTGAGACGAAGTTTGAGGGGAGTCACCTCACCCTGAGTTCTGAGCCTAGTCCACTTTGGGAGCGGCGAGTTTCTCTAGACCAGTCTGACATCAGGTGATGTCCTTAAACAGCACCCTCGGCACAGACTGGTCGAGCTCACCTGCCTACTGCGGTTGCCCTCAGCCTACCTTCCAAGGAGTCTCCTCACTTTGAGCTAGGCGGCAACAAAAGGGTGCAAGGGAGGTATCTCAACCTTGTAGCTTCTCCAAGTCCACGGAGTCTCCTCACGTTGTTGGCTTGTAGAGCAAGGGAGTAACCTCACCTTGAGCAGACTTAGGCTTGTGACCAAATTGGCTCGTTGAATTAAAGCTGGAAAGGGGAGTCTCCTCACCCTGGAGCGGCTTGCAAGCTTAAGGGAGTCACCTCACCTTAAGACCCTTCAAGGGGTTTCTCAACTTGTTGGGGTGTCCAAACTTGGGATCGGAACGAGCTGCCAGGTTGTATCATCCGGATTGCTCCAAGGGTTGCTCAGGGGAATGACCATACCAACCCTGTAGCACAAAGGGAGGTAGGTTAAGAACCCCGAGTCCTTTAAACCCTCGAAGTGGTGCGGGAAGTCCTGGAGGCGGTGGAGGAAGACCTTGGCCAAAACCTCGGGGGAGCCATAGAGATGGATTTGTTCTTCCACCCATGGCCCAAACATTTCATGTTTGGCACATAGGCCAAGGAGCCCCTTGGTTGCCGCCTTTCCAGGCCAGTGCTTGTGCTGCGCTTCTCTCCAGCGGCCCCCGTCGTACAAACAAACCTGCACGTAGTCGGCCGAGCGCAGCTTTGCACTTTGGAGCGCCATGTTCTCGGCGCGTGTGCGCGCCAAGGTCGGGAGGGCCCAACCTACGTTGTGCTCCCCAAGATCCGACAAGCGGATATGGCAGGCACACAAAAACGCGACCACACTTAACAAGGCCAGGAGGTCCGGGACATCAAGTGTCCTAAGCCTTCCCTGCGGAGAAGCCACAGGGATGACCCGCCTGTAGAAAACCGCGCGGGCACGAAGGGAAAAACCCCGGCCATGGCCATTCTCTGACAAGGTGAGCAGGACTTCACCAGAGGACCCCGGTCGAGGAATAAAGGTGAAATCTCTGGATAATCCCTCCAGAAAAATCTGCTCCTGGTCCATGGCCTCGGCGAGCCCCAGCTTGAGGACCTGAACTTCGGCTCCAAGTCCCCATTGAGCCGGGGGCTCCAAGGTGACACGACTGCCACCTACCCCCAATACGGCCCATACCCCTCCAAGCTCGTCCTCCAGCTCCGCCGGAGTGTAAGTAGTCCAAGGCGTGCCAGACGTGCCTTTTTTGTTTAGGGACACGCCTCGGAGGGATCTCGGGATCTTCAGGGGCTGCTTGAAAAGAAGCTCCAAGGGAACCTCCGGATCTGGTTCCCCTCTGATGTCCTCGCCCTTGATTCCCGGATCTGGGCCTGAATGGGACTGCGCTGGGGATGGAGCTTCGGTGGTGGCCGGTGAGTTTGCCTCAACCTGGGCACTGGGGACAGGATCTGGGTGAGGTGAGGGTTCCTCAACCTGCTCAGGCACCAAAGAAGAGGCTGGCTCAGGTGAGATCTTCTCAACCTGTGTTTTGGAAGCCGGGCATTCTGTATCCGGCTTGGGCGCCGGTGAGGTAACCTCAACCTGGGAGCTTTGGGCAGGCTCCTGCTTAGGAGAGGTCAGTACCTCTTCCTGCTCAGGCTCCAAGGGAGAGGCCGGTTCAGGCGAGACCTTCTCAACCTGGGTTGTGGCGGCCGGGCCTGGATCAGCAGCATCTGTATCCGGCTTGGTTGCCGGTGAAGGAACCTCAATCTGAGAACTCTGGGCAGGTTCCTGCTTAGGAGAGGTCAGCACCTCATCCTGCTCAGGCCCCAAAGGAGAGGTTGGTGCAGGCGAGACCTGCTCAACCTGGGTTGTGGAGGCTAGGCTTGGTTCATCAGCATTGGAAGGCGAGGGCACCTCAGCCTGCAGATTGGAACCGGAGGCTCTTGGCGAGGCCTCCTCAGCCTGGGCCTCTGTGCGTTGCCGCTTTGGCGGTGGTGGTGGTGGTGGTTCGGGCTACCCCCGTCTTGGGTGCGGCTTTTGGCCTCGTGATAGGGGCCTCCACCGACCTTGACAAGTTGGGACCAGAAGCCGGAGGTTCCCGGTCGGTACCTGAATGCTGGCTTTGCCTGGAGTACCTTGATCTCGAAATAGCAGGTTTGCCCTCACTAAAACGATGCTGCAAGAGGGCCTGGTACCGCTGTTCCGTTACCGGGTCCTCGAAAGGGGCATTCTGCCCCTTCCCTGGCTTGTTCTTCCCTTTTCCTTTACCCATCTTGGAGCCAAAAGCTGCGAGAAGGCTCAGACATGGAGGGTTAGCAAAACCAGGCACGAGCAGCACTGAGACCAGGCTACATCTGCAGGCTTGGCGCAAACAGCACCTACCCCCATCATCAGTAATAAGCTTGGAGGGGAGAAGTAATGTACGATAATGTCCAGAGGTCGGGGAGTTGCCAAAATGCGAGACCACGGCCTTGGGGTAGTAACGAAGAAGTTCCCCATCCAATCCCTCAAGCACACAAGGATCCTCAAAACCAACTGGGTTCTCGAGCCTCCGAAAACCCCCCCCGTCCCCAACAAACCTCAAAAGCTGCAATGCAATCAAAGGCGGGTGAGTGAGGATTTTCACTTCTCCACCTTGTTGCCAACTTGCCAGGAGTTCCCTCATAGAGACTTCGTGCTCCGGGAGGTGAAGAGGAAGTGGGAAAAAGTTACCCTCGTGGTGAGGTGCATTGGGAGCACGAGCTCTCCATGAAACGCAAGAGAGGTCACGGGGAAACCCCGAAGAAAGGTGCATGAGAAGTTGACAAACATCATGCTGGCTGTTTGGGGATTCCCATCGACCCTGGCCTGCAACTAATCTCTTCCAAACCAGGGACTGCCACAGCTCGACTTTGCGTTGATCTTTCAACCATCGCAGAATGCCCTGGATGGGGGATCCAGCAAAGGGGCTGGAGGCATAAAGGAGCAGATCAATCCAAAAGAAACCAACCACCAAAGAATTGGTATAACAATGATTGGATGGATTTTGGAACTTCACCTTGCGAACAATGGAGCCAGCAGCCCTTAAGTCTCCAAGCTCCGGGCTACAAGAATCCCGGTGATCGCGGACAGCAGGAGAGGGAGGCTCAATCCTGACCATGTTCTGCAAGGGAGGGTCGTCGGAAGTGAGGGTTTGCAGGGGAGTGGCCTCAACCCTGTTAAGTGGTGTTGCAAAGAAGTTGCTAAGGTTTCGGGCTTTTGGGAGGGTCTCCTTAGAAAGCTTGCTAGCCTTCTTGGAAGCAGGTAGTGACTCCGGAACCCCTACACCACTTAACAGACTCTTGGTGAACTTAGTCAGTTTGTTAGTGTGTTTACGGGTCACACACAGGGACTGGAGGAGCCCCGGGACTTTCTTTGCCCGCGCTGGCAAAATGCCTTCACACACTTTACACTGCCAAGCTTTGCCAATGGAAACAAGCTGATGGGAGGAGTGACAGGCCAGGTGCTCCGGGGGACGACCTTCCCCTCCTAGGCACGGCTGTGCAAGGACCTGCTGGAACAGTGACGGAGGGTCCACTTGCTGCAGGTAAAGGCCACATTTCCCACACATGGCTGTGAGGTTCGTCGGGTGCTGACTCCGAATTTCCCACTGGTGTCCCTGCGGAGATACGGTTTGGCTGACGAGTTGCTCAATCTGCTGCCTTTTGTTAAGGGTTGGAGGTTTTGGCTGGCGCTTGCAGAAAATAGTCTTCTTATCCTGCGTAGTAATCAAAATCTCCGCCCTCTGACTAAGTAGCTGGGAAAGGGTGGAAACCAGCGTGTCAACTTGCCGGACTTGCTTTCTGGCATCAGGGTGCAAAGCTTGGTCAGCCCTGGACCCGGCAAGCTGGTCAGCTTCCTGATTCAAATGCCAACGCCAAACCTCATCTTTTCCAAACTTTTCAGCAAATTTTCCTACATCCAAGTGGGCCTTGACCCAATGAAGATGTTGTGGGGAGATGCTCTGCCATTGGGGTTTCCAAAACATGGAATGCTTGGATGTAACCGCCTTAGCTGCGGCCTGCTTGCAAGCTACCCGAGAATCTGTAATAAGATCCTTCAGGCCCGGGCAAAGCTCATGGGCCTTGACAATGGCATGGACCTCCCCATCTAGAACCGTGGCCGGCCGAGGCAAAACCCCGCTCGCAGTTGCGATGACTGTGATGCTTTGGCCCGTTTTACGTGCTAGAATCACAGCCCATCCAATGGTCCTCAATCTGGGATCGGAAGAGAATTTGCCACCACTGGCATCGGTGCCAATGACAAAATCCGAGTCCCAGGTCTGTGACGGCCAGGTGCCCTCATACCTATCCTCAGCGTTCTGAAGTGGCGAGGAGACGTAGGCAAGAGGGGGAAGGGCTCGCAACCAAAGGCAGGGCGCAGGATGGGACTGACGCATTTGTTCAAGATGCCGGGGAAGCTTTGGCTGTCTAGCCCATCTAGGGCAGTCCCACAGCACATGTTGTAGTGTGTTGTCTGACTCAATGCCCCGATCCTTGCAGTAAGGGCACTTGGGGTGGCCACCACTTCCCGCATGCACAACTGCTCCTTGCCAGATTGACCGGTAGAAGGTCAGACGTTTGGTCTTCTTTAAAGCAATGCGGCGATGAATTGTAAAATCTACACCATCCTGAGCTCCTTGACCGCCATGTTGGCAAGAGATGGCTCGCAATCTTTCGCCCTTGATGGTAGACCGAATCTTGCGCCGCAGCTCCTGAAAAAGAAAGGGGCTGAAGTCAACGGGCCAGGGGTGGCCATCAATATGCCAGACTTCCGGGGACTGGACATCCCATCCCATGTCCCTGGCATACTGAATCATGGCCGAAATGGGTCCGGCAACGATTTTCCAAGGGTGAGGCGAAGCCTCCAACCTGGATTTGACCAAGGGCCAGGACCTTTGAACTTCCGCCCAAATGGAAGGAGAACGGCCCAGAATACGAAGGAAGACTTGCAAATGCTCACAAATGATCTGCTCTCGGGGATCCGGAAATCTGTGGGAGAACATCTCCAAGACGGTCAGGGTTCCTCCAAGATGTTGGCGTCCTAAGCTACCAGCCAGCACAGCGCGGTGCCATTTCAACCGTTTGGGGCTAACACCCTGTGCCTGATGGCCATAGGTGGCACATGTCATGATGGATCCGCGCACAACCCTAGTGCGTGAACGATGCGAAGAGTTGTTTCGAAGCTGTTGAAAGACCAACTAAAACAGTTGGACGAATATTCCCCAATTGATATGTGGGGAAAATCAGAAATATGTCACCGTCGCAAATATAAATGCCCATCAATCAACGATGTACATGTTGCAACTGAAGATGCAAGACACTCCGCGCTCGACCAATGTTTTAACAGCGAAGCTCGCCGGTAAAGGTTGTGTGAAAAGAGGAGGCCACCGCAAGGAGATACACACCTTGCAACAATGAAGTTGCATTTCGCAACCTCAATCTGCCCCTAGGAGTGGGTGGGTGGGTTCAAGAAAATTTCACGGTGACTGCAGCAGAGCCACACGACTACAGGCACACGACATGGATTCTCAAGGCATCTTCGTAAAGAGATGCAAAGTGAGAAAAAGGAAAACCCGTGTGCCAAACCCCCCACGTGAAATTAAATGACAAAGCTCTGTGAAAACAGAAAATGTTTTCGTGATAAAGGCACACGAAAACAAAACTCAGATTCTCAAAAACTCACTCCGATGGACACGTCCACCTCGCGAGTTGTTTCGAAGCTGTTGAAACACCAACTAAAACAGTTGGACGAATATTCCCCAATTGATATGTGGGGAAAATCAGAAATATGTCACCGTCGCAAATATAAATGCCCATCAATCAACGATGCACATGTTGCAACTGAAGATGCAAGACACTCCGCGCTCGACCAATGTTTTAACAGCGAAGCTCGCCGGTAAAGGTTGTGTGAAAAGAGGAGGCCACCGCAAGGAGATACACACCTTGCAACAATGAAGTTGCATTTCGCAACCTCAATCTGCCCCTCTTCGAAGAATGACGGAATGCTACTTCCATGGATCTCTGGTCGACAACTTTGTGGCCTTTGAGCGCGATGCCGGATCCTTCTGAGGTGGGGCCCCTCGCTTACGCGATCTCCACTCCGCGATATCTTGATAAAGCGAAGTTCCCAATTCAAGCATCTCCTTCATGATCACCGCTTGGTAATCCTTGAAAGAGAATCGAAGCCTCAACGCAGGATCGAAGCTTTTGAAATCTTGATTTGTTAAAGCATCGGCCAAAGCGTTCTGTAACCTCGGTGCCCAGTGAAGCTCGAGTGACAAAGCACGCCCTTGAAGAACCGTCGCCAGTTCCATGAGCACTGCAACCAGTGGGAAAGAAGTCGTCAGCCAACGAGCCGTGAGCAGACTGTTACCCCGGTTGTCCGTCGCAGCACTGCAAATGAAACTCGCCTTCGTGTTGGGCGGAGCTTCAAACAAGATCACTCCCACCAAAGTCGCAAGTAGCTCGAGTGAAGCAATTGCACGATAAGACTGGCCTGCCATGTGAAACCACGGGGCATCCACATGAGAAATCTTCTCGGCGAACCATTGGCATTTGCGTGGATCTGCGGACTGTCCCGAAGCCCACCCTCCGATCCACATCTGATCTCCCTCAGCCTTTGCGTCCGTGCGGAAAAGCTCCACAGTGGCGCGCCCCTTCCGGGGCACATAAGCTGTGCGAAGATCTTTTAAGAAGAATTGTTCGAGAAACGAAAGAATCAAGACGACTGCCTTCGGGAGTTTCAAAACATGACAATGCCTCACAGCAGCTACCCAAGCGTAAAGCGGACCTAAGAAAGGGCGCAGCAGAGGCAAAACAGTCAGGCCGAAAGAAAGCCTCCCGACCACCGCTCCCATATCAGCAATGTTCACGAAGCCGTCGGCCTTGACTTTCCGTATCCAGCAAATCATCCAATCCGAGCGTGACTTGGAGATGCCCAGGAGCCTTTGATGCGCTGCAATGGAAAATCCAATCCAGCCATGCTCGGCTCCACCTCGGAATTTATGCCAAGCGAAGGGAACTCCCAGAATCTCCAGAAGGAAGATCGATGCCAAGATTCGTGGCAGGCCCTGAGCGGATTGCGTAAGCCAGATCAAGTCATCCACATAAGTTAACAGAGTGGTTGCGTCCTGACCATGACAATAGTAAAGAAGTCTCCCGAGGCCAGCAAACAAGCGATACCACCAGTAGGACGCGCTGGAGATGCCGAATGTCCCGACCGTATTCAAGAAGACGCGATCCTTGTTACGGGCCCGGCACGCTTGCCTGGCCCAGTCGGCCCTCCGCACAAGGACCAGCCGATGTGCACGGCTGATGTCCCCCGAAAGCGAGAAGAAAGCACTGGGGAGCTCCTCCAGGGCAGTAGCAAGGTCCCCTCCGGTAGGAGAGCTCTGAGCATCACGGACCTTGATGCGATCATTCACATGTTGCCCGTGGGTCCCATCGTGGACCACCCTCACCGAGTCGTCATCTTTGGGTATGGCACCCAGAGATGCCACTGAGAGCGCGTCGCCGAACTCAGCACGAGCCTCCTCCACTGACATCTCCACCATAGCGCCCAACGAAACCTCCTTGGCAAACTGCTCTTCAATCTTCGCCTCGTGACCGCGGGCAGAAGGATAATTGGCGCGGAGCTCCTCCGAAAGTAGATCCTCGGCACCTTCGAAGGTTCTGTGCTTCGTCTTTCTGAAGAAGAGAGCAGGGGTCCTCGGGAGTCTAGTATCGACACCCAGCGGAACGCCCGCGGCAAACGAGCAGGATGATTTCGTGTATCTCCTCCAATCCGGATCCCCTGCCAAGCGCAGCAGCTCCCCAATGGCCTCCAAGTAAAATGGCTGCCGCTCCGGCACGTGGTCCAATGCCTCGCGACTCCCAGCCCCACGTAACCTGCTAAAGAGGAGGTCGCGACCAGCCTTGAGCAAATCCGGATGAAAGGGGGAGCAAGAAGCTCGACCAGTCGCCAGCTTGCAGATTTCCCGCTTCACATCCAGAGAGTCAGTCAGCAGCTTGAGCAAGCCATCCATGAGCCCCTTGTGTAGTGAGAGATCAAGATCACTGTCTCCAGCGGGCCTCCGATCAGGGGGCCAGCGGCCCGGCGACGCCAATCCATGCCCATCGGCAAACCACCTCGAGCGACCCATGAGTTTGGTCTTAAGTGGCGGGCCCCAACCCAGCTTGCCCGAGCCGTAGCCAGGTTTCGCCACTCCATCCTCATCTTCCTCCGAAGTGCTGCCAGCTTCTCCGTCAGATGCCACATCGTCGTCGAACTTGTCCTTAGGAAGATCACCCCAAAGGTCCTTCGCCCCCGGAGCATCGTCGTTATCTTCCAGGAGTCTCTCAATCGGAGGCCGGTCCGTAGCTGAGACTTGCGTCGGTGTGCGAAAACCCAGCGAAATCAGAAAATCCAAATCCTGAGCGGCCATGTTCTCACCCAGAAACGGAGTGTAGGCCACGAGAACAGTCCTGCAGCCTTTCCACTCCATAGTGCAATGAAGACGCCGGGCGTCAAACACAGCAAAGGTGCCGGCTGTGGGAAGCACATCTCCCAGCTCCGAAAAGGCATCGAAAGGACAAGGAACAGACCCTGAATCCGAAGAAACCCAAACCCCACCCCCCCCAAACCCGGAGAGACCTGCCACAAGGTTGCAGGTACCCTGTTGATTCCCCAGGTCACGGTGGGGAAGAGTACGGAGATTGCGAAAGAGAGCCACTGCCATAAACTGAAAACCTTGCTTAAGGGAATCCACGAAACGACAAAGGGCCTTTGTCACTTCAGGGAATTGCCTCGTGGCTTTCCGCACTCCTAGAAGACCACCGCCGACAGCGTAGGAACCCACGGTGAAAGCCTTGGAGCCTTCTTGTAGCTCTCCTCTCGGAGGGCTGTCAGATGGCAGCATGTCCAGGAGTCTCAAGAGCTGCTGTTTCGTCGGGACATGCCATGAAGAAGCCAACGCCTCCGGATCGGAGGAAGAAGCAGAGCTCGACGAAGAAGAGAAAGCATTCTCTGAAGTATCCTTCCCGGCCCGTAAAGAAGAATCCCCCTGTCCCGAGGCCGAGAAGGGTGTCCACGCCAGCCAGGCCAGTTTCGCAACAGCTCGGCAAAGAGCTGCGGGGTAAACCGAAGAGGCCAGTGCCGCTCCATGATCGTGACCGCAACTACGAGGAAGCGGACCGCGATAGTGACCTTCATGATCTATAATGGGCCAGCCTTGCACGCCCAAGGAACCCAAGTTGGGCCAAGTACCTGCAAGGCGAGTCGGTCTTCGTGTCGGGGCCCCATAGGAGCACTGTGTCAAAGCCACAGAAGAGGCCTGCACACGCAAGAAGAACTTCTTAGTCTCGGCCCAAGTCCAGATGGAGGCTGGAATGCCTCGCGAGGTGGCGCCGAGGTGCTCCGGATGTTCCCAAAGCCATGGAATCCGCATAGAGTCCGCCTTATGTGCAAGCTCCAAGGCCCGCTTGATATGACGAGTGCCCGTCTGGGCCTTTTCCTTCAAGGTGCCTCGAAGCCAGGGAAAGCCCTCGGGCCAACGTTCGTCGCGCAATGGAGGTGACCCAGAAGAAGAAGTAAAGCGGCTCCGATGAAACGAAAAAGAAGGAGGGGACAGGAACAGTAAGTTGTACCGTGATTGTCCAAAGTCATGCAGCAATGCTTCCCAGCGAGATTCGCCGAGATCGCCCTCAAGGCAGGACATATCAAATTCCTCCACATGAAAAGCTTGGCCATGCGATTCTTTCGCGAGCCAACTTACCAGGTCGCCCTTAAAGGGCGGGCCAGCGTACACATAGAGCATGCAAAGAATGCCAGGTTCCAACCCAGCCTCATCTTCATCCACCGTGCTAGCAGCCTCAAGTCAGTTGCCCCCGGTAGGGCGCTTCACCATCGGGCAATTGAAGTAAGGATGCGAGGTCGAAAGACACCGCTGGCAAACATGTTTGAAGCGGCACTGATCATTTGTGCAGCCACCCTTTCGGTTGAACTTCCAACAGATGGGCTCGCCGTTAGCATCTTTAGTCAACTTGCCACGATGCTCATTGGGATCGGCTTGCTGCTTCAGCTGCTGATTCCGAGCGCCACGCCCTTGAGAACCGCGTCCTTGATTTCCACGGCCCTTCCCACGACCACGGCCGGGCCGCTCCACCCATGAATTGGGCATATCATCACTCTGCCGGGCTGTGACATTCAGCGTGAACGGAATGATGAGATGTCGCTGAAGGACCTCAGTGTCCACCATAGCCCGGCTGAATGCAGCTTCGAGAGTTGGCACCTCACCATCCCTCAGCCACTTGTACGCCGCCTTCCGGGCCTCATGTTCGAACTGCAGGATCAAAGACCAAGTGGGCTTGCGGCCGTCACCAGTAAGCAATCCTGCCACCTGCGACCCGAGGATGTAGTCACTGAAGCGCCTGAAGATATCAGTCAGGTTCCTCGAAAGCCAAGGGCGGCTCGAGTGCTTGGTAGCCAAGAAGTCCCAAGCTAAGCCGATGCGCCGGTGACGAAGTCGCAGCTCCTCGGGAGTTTGAGGCAAAGAGGTTAAGGTTTTGCCCGGCTTCACCTTCAAGACATTCGTCATCGGATCGATGACCGCCGAATAAGTCTCGAGTTCACTATCCTCCAATGAAGCGACTTCTTGAAGGTTTTCAACGATTGGTTGATTTGATTCGATCTGCTCCAGCTTCGCAGCCAAAAGCGAACGCGAGGGCACTTCTTTGTCCTTGAGCTTTCCCAGGACTGTCTCGACAGCCACTCTCATGCTGTGTTGCTCATTAGGTTGCAGCAACCTCTGCTGGGTGCCCAATCGAGCTTCCGCGCGATTCTTCTGACTGACCTCCAGATGAAGTTTCACAGCCTCCCATGCACTGAGGATGCGAGCCATCTCCAGCCTTTGGGCGACGCCGTCCTGATACGGTAAAGGGAGGTCAGCAGCCAGGGCCCCCCGCACCTTTTCGCGGTCCTCATCAAGCCCGGCAAATAAGGGGATCGAAATGATCCCCAAGGCCCCAAAACGAGCCTGCCACTTTGGTTCCACCTCAGCCTGATCCAGGTGGAACCGGAGATCGGTAGTCAGGCGTTCCAGATTTGCAAGCTGCTCGGGCGTCATTGGGTCCAGAACAATCTAGCTTGGGCCCATCCGAAGTTGACCAGACCGGCCCCCTTCTGTCTGATCGGTTCCTGTGCAATTGCACAACCGATCAAGCTGCGCACACGAAGTCTTTGTTTCCAACTCCATCCGATGACGCATTGTGCAGCGAACAAGACAATCACGACCGAGGGAACTTCCCCGATCAAAGTCGATAAGCACGACTTCCAATCCGCATGTTGAACCATGGAATGTAATTTCCACGAATCAACATCTTGACACCACTGCAAGCAAACAGCATGTTGAATCGCGGAATAAAATCTCCACAAACGATCCCAGCCTACAAAGGCTCCAAAGAAATGTAAAACACACGATAAGATCACCGACACAGCCCCACGATAGCTCGGTGCAGCCTTCTTGTCACAGGCGACCCAGTCCCACTGTCAGGAACTGGAGCTGCTACTGTCGGAATGATCCTCGAGCGACGTGCTCGACGAGCCTTCATCTGAAGCCTCAGCCTCCTCAGAAGGAATCACTGCTGAGGGTTCCGGCTTGAAACAGTGTTTGCACTCAGTATCATACTCGACCCCCTCTAAGGAGTCGTAAAACTCGCAACGGATCAGATCACTTGGTTTGGTCCCGCAGCCGCCCTTTCGATGAAGTCGTCGAAGCGACCTCTTGCCCAAAACAGCCACAAAGAATTTAAAGTCCTGTGCAGCAGGTCCCGGATCAGCCGCCGGTGCCGGGCGATCGACCATAGGCAAAGTTGGGCGACTGCTAATAAAGGACAATCTCCATCCCATCCAAGAGGCAGGAGTAAGCAAGGACTCGGATAAGCCCCTCGCAGCTTCCTCTCCGCAACCGTTGTCCTGAAGCCGCTCCTGAGCTTCACTAACCCCGACCTTGCAGAGTTCGATTGCAGTTGCAAGCGCATACACGACAAATGCCTGCAGTGAGCTGACCACTTTCCATGCGGATCTCACATACACATCAGCGGCTTCCACGATATGCCATCGTCCAAGATAGTCTCTCCTCTCCCGGTCGATCCCAGCCCAAGCCGCCAAAGTAGACATGCAGCTTCTCTCCGAATGTTCAGTGAAAACTCTGATCAATTCAGCATCCAAAAGCTTAGCGTCCGAGAGAAACCAATCCCCCTCATAATATGCAGGAGACCTCAATGAAGCCAGCACCAGCCTCGACATCGCCGCCAAATCGTTGTACGAAGCCAGCACCGGCCTGCAGCCCTGAAGATTGCGGGTGGGGCGCGGGACCATGTAGTCCCGCTTAAAGCCAAACTCAGCTCCCCTCCAAATCTTGAAGCCCTGCCTGAGCCAATCCTTGTTAGCCAGCCAAGCATCAGCCGAGACGAAGAAAGGGAGAAAGCGCACCTTCCTCCCTGCCCCACTTGTCTTGGTTCTGTCAAAATGTCCCCTGAGACCCGACTCCGAAAGAACCATGGAATCAAAGGAGGCCCCCTGAAGGTCGTCAGATCTGCTCGATGTCCAAAATTTGAACAACTTGATCCACGCATAAGCACGCAGATACTTCGGAACATCCACTGAAGAAATCATCAGTTCCAGCGAGATTACAACGAAGATCGGAAGTGGAACTGCTCTCCTGGTAGGAGGAGCCCCGACCTCCAGCTCCGCGGTGCGCGTGTTGACCAAGTTCAAGACGATCGGCTGTAGCGACATGGTCGCTTCTCTCCTGATGCCTCCCGCCTTTTCAAAGAAGGCAGTGGCAGAAAGCACTGACTTGAGGCGAGTCTTGGCGCAAGGCTGCTCCCGAAGCTCCTCAATGTAATCCAGCAAAAGACCAACATGAGACGGAAAAGGTCGCCCCTCAGTGGCCATGCACCATGCTGAAAATTTCCCCCATTCGCGAATGCGGGACCTGAGAGTGGAAGAACGAACGTTGCCCGAACTGGTTAAGAGGATCTTGTCAGGATCTGTAGCAAACGCGGCATGAGAACATACAGGCATTCGGCACTCCTTCAATGCAGAAACAAGCCGAGTCCTCCATCGGTTCAACTCTGAGGCCTCAACACGGGCCCTCGAATGAGACTCAGAAGAAAGAGCAAGCTCCTTATCCCTCCTAGTAGGCCAACGAAGAAGAAGCCGTTTGGCCCCCGACTTCGTTGCAAGCCACTCATGTGAAGGAGGAGCCGCCTGAAACAGATCCTTCAAGGGTGACCCGACATGATGAATCTGATGTAGCCCTTGCATTGCACGAGCTCTCCAGGCTCTGCCGGCCTGACCATTCGCATCATCTGTAAGGTGCACCAGTATGCGTAGGCAGGACAACCACCCCACAGACCCAGAAGCAAAACCCAGCTTTTCCAGAAAAGCAGATAAATCCCGCTCATCCACAAATAAGGTTGCAAGCAGTGAAGAGCCTGGCTGTGTCCCATCCTTGCTGATCGCAAATCGGACCTTCCTCGGTAATCGGTCCCAAGATAATACCTCGGAACTGGCTTCGGAAGGAGCACCCCCCGAATCGACTGATGCCTCGGCAGCAGCGCCTGAGGAAGACATGTTGTTTTAGCCAGCAGGAACCGGAGAAGGAGCTCTAGAAGAAGGCACCGATTCTCCTCGCAAGTACCACCTGAGATCACTCGCCGCCCAAAAGTGGCAGCTCTCCAATGCCCAAAGATCCCCGGCTTCCAGGAAGCGGGCGATGCACACATTTCAAGAAAATTTCACGGTGACTGCAGCAGAGCCACACGACAACAGGCACACGACATGGATTCTCAAGGCATCTTCGTAAAGAGATGCAAAGTGAGAAAAAGGAAAACCCGTGTGCCAAACCCCCCACGTGAAATTAAAGGACAAAGCTCTGTGAAAACAGAAAATGTTTTCGTGATAAAGGCACACGAAAACGAAACTCAGATTCTCAAAAACTCACTCCGATGGACACGTCCACCTCGCTCAACACCTAAAGCACGAAGGCGCTTGTGGCGGCCTTGCGCCTTCTTGTGCCTGCCAAGAGAGGTGGCAAGCCTGCGGCGTCTGCCAGCATTGCTGTCAACCCCTAAGTCTTTGGCTAACAGAGTAATGCCAGGATCTTGGTCCGAACGCAGACGCTCAAGAACTTGAGAAGTGGCAGAATCTGAGCAAAGAAACTTGGTTTTCTCCAAGGAAACCTGAAGATTTCGTTCCGCAAGAGAATCTCGCAGTATACGAAATGTCTTGAGGGCTTTGTGAGCCGTGTTAGAAGCAGTGGAACCTACCACGTCAGCCGAAATGTCATCCAGCCACTGGTCTATGTTGTGAGTGAGGCCAGTAGCCTGAAGGTCCCTGATTGGGACAAACAAAGCCAGTTTCGAAACCACCGGCGCAACAGGGCAACCCTGAAGCAACCCAACTGTGGGAATTATTCCCGGCGAAACTGAATTTTCGGCTGAGACAAATCGTGTCCCACCATAAATTTGAAGGGAAAGCTCCAAAAGCAAAGGTGGGAACTGCAGCAGGAGTCCGGTGTCGACTACCGAGGCCCAAACAACACAATCATAGAAGCCTTTGATATCAAGAAAGAGTCCTACAAAGTGTTTGGACTGAGTTCGGGAGGCTTCGGCCCACAGCAAACGGCGGATGCCGATGTCTAGTGATGTTCGTCCTGGCACTGCGGCATCCCAAGGAGCCAGGGCCTGGTAGGAGACCGTCCACTCTTGGATCAGGGACCACCTGGCTCTGCAGTAGTCCCTCCACAAAACGTGAGTTAAAGAGATAGGTCTCTCAGCAGTAGCCGATTTGGGCAGCATACAAACTTGTGTCAGGAGAAACTGCTGCGGGACTCGGAGGCCTCTTTCGAGCTCCTGATAAAATTCAGCGATGTCCTGAAGCATTGGCCAAGTCAATTTCTTGAGAAGGGACTTGCTCCAGCCATCCGGTCCTGGGGCAGTGACCCTGCCTTTGGAAAACCTTTGTTGCAGCTGTTCCGGGGAAATGGGGCTCAGGGTAGCGACCTGCTGAGCAGCCAGTTCCCGTAGCTTTCCGCGAGCCTGTTGCTCTGCGTGTGGAAGAGGAGGAAGGTCCTCAACTCTAAGTACGCCTTTCCAAGTGCGGAGCCATAGTTTGGTTCTAGCCAGGGCGCGGACCTCTGCGGACAGATCCCGAAAGGGACGTGCAGTGGTGATTTCACCTTTTTTGATCGTCTTGAAAAGGGGAGCCATCCCTTTTTCTTGGGCTCCCTGCAACCACGACCTGTACGACTTGGTCTGGGCATCCTGGTGAACTTTAGAGGCCAGCAGAAATTGCTCCTGCAATAATTGCTGGACGGGCTCGGGAACAGCAGCCTGCTCCGAGAGACAGGCCTGGAGCGTAGAAAGAAAAGAAACAGCCTCCTCCGAGTTGCCCTGCCAGTGGTCCAGGATCTGCGGCAAATACTCCTGGCATTGCTCTCGACGTTTGGGGTGGTCTCCCTGGCACAGAAATTGTACCCGGTGCCAAAAAGCCTGGCAAGAGCCTTCCCATGCGAACTGGGACATGCGAGGAACAGCTGGGAGGAATTCAACTTGGAGTTGGCGACCAATACCCTGGGACGTTTGCAAAAGACTGTGCTCCACCGAGCTGGAAATGGAAGCCAGTCGATTGCTCAGGGGGTCAGCCGACAAGGTGGTATCGGGCAAAGAGGCGAGGGTCTCCTCAACCTGCATGTAATCAAGCGGTTCTTCCCTGAAGGAAAGCACAAAGGAGGGAAGCTGTGGAGTGGTGAGCTGGAAAGCGCCCACATTAAGGGCAACTTGGATTGCTGCATGTGGCTTGAAAGGAACATCCCAGGAGGCATCAACCCGGAGCAAACCTTCCAGGCAGTGTGATACAGCCAGAAAATCAAGCTCATTGTCACCACATGTGGCTTTGTTGGGCCCAATTGGTTCAAGGGACAAACTTTGAAAAATGGCAGTGTCCAACAATTCCTTCAAAGGCGAGTTCCAATCTCCACCTATCAGGATTGGGCCCCTTACAGATTGACGAATTGCGCGCAGAGATGCTAGGATGTCAGAGTTGACCGGGGACCCGAAGCCGGAGGAGGACTGGAGGTACAGGCTAACTACTGTCAAGTCAGCCCCTTGTGTGCGTAGCGTCACCGCCACGTAGCCGCAACCTTGGTTGGTGGATTGAATTGATTGAAAATCACGCTCGAGCGGTCGGTCCGCTGGGCTGAGCCCAGTTCGAGTCAGGGTGAGACGAAGCTTTAGGGGAGTCACCTCACCCTGATTTCGGAGCCTAGTCCACTTTGGGAGCGGCGAGTTTCTCTAGACCAGTCTGACATCAGGTGATGTCCTTAAACAGCACCCTCGGCACAGACTGGTCGAGCTCACCTGCCTACTGCGGTTGCCCTCAGCCTACCTTCCAAGGAGTCTCCTCACTTTGAGCTAGGCGGCAACAAAAGGGGGTGCAAGGGAGGTGTCTCAACCTTGTAGCTTCTCCAAGTCCACGGAGTCTCCTCACGTTGTTGGCTTGTAGAGCAAGGGAGTAACCTCACCTTGAGCAGACTTAGGCTTGTGACCAAATTGGCTCGTTGAATTAAAGCTGGAAAGGGGAGTCTCCTCACCCTGGAGCGGCTTGCAAGCTTAAGGGAGTCACCTCACCTTAAAACCCTTCAGGGGTTTCTCAACTAGTTGGGGTGTCCAAACTTGGGATCGGAACGAGCTGCCAGGTTGTATCATCCGGATTGCTCCAAGGGTTGCTCAGGGGGATGACCATACCAACCTTGTAGCACAAGGGGAGGTAGGTTAAGAACCCCGAGTCCTTTAAGCCCTCGAAGTGGTGCGGAAAGTCCTGGAGGCGGTGGAGGAAGACCTTGGCCAAAACCTCAGGGGAGCCATAGAGGTGGATTTGTTCTTCCACCCATGGCCCAAACATTTCATGTTTGGCACATAGGCCAAGGAGCCCCTTGGTTGCCGCCTTTCCAGGCCAGTGCTTGTGCTGCGCTTCTCTCCAGCGGCCCCCGTCGTACAAACAAACCTGCACATAGTCGGCCGAGCGCAGCTTTGCACTTTGGAGCGCCATGTTCTCGGCGCGTGTGCGCGCCAAGGTCGGGAGGGCCCAACCTACGTTGTGCTCCCCAAGATCCGACAAGCGGATATGGCAAGCACACAAAAACGCGACCACACTTAACAAGGCCAGGAGGTCCGGGACATCAAGTGTCCTAAGCCTTCCCTGCGGAGAAGCCACAGGGATGACCCGCCTGTAGAAAACCGCGCGGGCACGAAGGGAAAAACCCCTGCCATGGCCATTCTCTGACAAGGTGAGCAGAACTTCACCAGAAGACCCCGGTCGAGGAATAAAGGTGAAATCTCTGGATAGTCCCTCCAGAAAAATCTGCTCCTGGTCCATGGCCTCGGCGAGCCCCAGCTTGAGGACCTGAACTTCGGCTCCAAGTCCCCATTGAGCCGGGGGCTCCAAGGTGACACGACTGCCACCTACCCCCAATACGGCCCATACCCCTCCAAGCTCGTCCTCCAGCTCCGCCGGAGTGTAAGTAGTCCAAGGCGTGCCAGACGTGCCTTTTTTGTTTAGGGACACGCCTCGGAGGGATCTCGGGATCTTCAGGGGCTGCTTGAAAAGAAGCTCCAAGGGAACCTCCGGACCTGGTTCCCCTCTGATGTCCTCGCCCTTGATTCCCGGATCTGGGCCTGAATGGGACTCCGCTGGGGATGGAGCCTCCTCCGAAAACTTGGTGGTGGCCGGTGAGTTTGCCTCAACCTGGTCACTGGGGACAGGATCTGGATGAGGTGAGGGTTCCTCAACCTGCTCAGGCACCAAAGAAGAGGCTGGCTCAGGTGAGATCTTCTCAACCTGTGTTTTGGAAGCCGGGCCTTCTGTATCCGGCTTGGGTGCCGGTGAGGTAACCTCAACCTGGGAGCTTTGGGCAGGCTCCTGCTTAGGAGAGGTCAGTACCTCTTCCTGCTCATGCTCCAAGGGAGAGGCCGGTTCAGGCGAGACCTTCTCAACCTGGGTTGTGGCGGCCGGGCCTGGATCACCAGCATCTGTATCCGGCTTGGTTGCCGGTGAAGGAACCTCAGTCTGAGAACTCTGGGCAGGTTCCTGCTTAGGAGAGGTCAGCACCTCATCCTGCTCAGGCCCCAAAGGATAGGTTGGTGCAGGCGAGACCTGCTCAACCTGGGTTGTGGAGGCTAGGCCTGGTTCATCAGCATTGGAAGGCGAGGGCACCTCAGCCTGCAGATTGGAACCGGAGGCTCTTGGCGAGGCCTCCTCAGCCTGGGCCTCTGTGCGTTGCCGCTTTGGCGGTGGTGGTGGTGGGGTTCGGGCTACCCCCGGCTTGGGTGCGGCTTTTGGCCTCGTGATAGGGGCCTCCACCGACCTTGACAAGTTGGGACCAGAAGCCGGAGGTTCCCGGTCGGTACCTGAATGCTGGCTTTGCCTGGAGTACCTTGATCTCGAAATAGCAGGTTTGCCCTCACTAAAACGATGCTGCAAGAGGGCCTGGTACCGCTGTTCCGTTACCGGGTCCTCGAAAGGGGCATTCTGCCCCTTCCCTGGCTTGTTCTTCCCTTTTCCTTTACCCATCTTGGAGCCAAAAGCTGCGAGAAGGCTCAGACATGGAGGGTTAGCAAAACCAGGTACGAGTAGCACTTAGACCAGGCTACATCTGCAGGCTTGGCGCAAACAGCACCTACCCCATCATCAGTAATAAGCTTGGAGGGGAGAAGTAATGTACGATAATGTCCAGAGGTCGGGGAGTTGCCTAAATGCGAGACCACGGCCTTGGGGTAGTAACGAAGAAGTTCCCCATCCAATCCCTCAAGCACACAAGGATCCTCAAAATCAACTGGGTTCTCGAGCCTCCGAAAACCCCCCCCTTCCCTAACAAACCTCAAAAGCTGCAATGCAATCAAAGGCGGGTGAGTAAGGATTTTCACTTCTCCACCTTGTTGCCAACTTGCCAGGAGTTCCCTCATAGAGACTTCGTGCTCCGGGAGGTGAAGAGGAAGTGGGAAAAAGTTACCCTCGTGGTGAGGTGCATTGGGAGCACGAGCTCTCCATGAAACGCAAGAGAGGTCACGGGGAAACCCCGAAGAAAGGTGCATGAGAAGTTGACAAACATCATGCTGGCTGTTTGGGGATTCCCATCGACCCTGGCCTGCAACTAATCTCTTCCAAACCAGGGACTGCCACAGCTCGACTTTGCGTTGATCTTTCAACCATCGCAGAATGCCCTGGATGGGGGATCCAGCAAAGGGGCTGGAGGCATCAAGGAGCAGGTCAATCCAAAAGAAAGCAACCACCAAAGAATTGGTGTAACAATGATTGGATGGATTTTGGAACTTCACCTTGCGAACAATGGAGCCAGCAGCCCTTAAGTCTCCAAGCTCTGGGCTACCAGAATCCCGGTGAGCCCGGACAGCAGGAGAGGGAGGCTCAATCCTCACCATGTTCTGCAAGGGAGGGTCATCGGAAGTGAGAGTTTGCAGGGGAGTGGCCTCAACCCTGTTAAGTGGTGTTGCAAAGAAGTTGCTAAGGTTTCGGGCTTTTGGGAGGGTCTCCTTAGAAAGCTTGCTAGCCTTCTTGGAGGCAGGTAGTGACTCCGGAACCCCTACACCACTTAACAGACTCTTGGTGAACTTAGTCAGTTTGTTAGTGTGTTTACGGGTCGCACACAGGGACTGGAGGAGCCCCGGGACTTTCTTTGCCCGCGCTGGCAAAATGCCTTCACACACTTTACACTGCCAAGCTTTGCCTATGGAAACAAGCTGATGGGAGGAGTGACAGGCCAGGTGCTCCGGGGGACGACCTTCCCCTCCCAGGCACGGCTGTGCAAGGACCTGCTGGAACAGTGAAGGAGGGTCAACTTGCTGCAGGTAAAGGCCACATTTCCCACACATGGCTGTGAGGTTCGTAGGGTGCTGACTCCGAATTTCCCACTGGTGTCCCTGCGGAGAGACGGTTTGGCTGACGAGTTGCTCAATCTGCTGCCTTTTGTTAAGGGTTGGAGGTTTTGGCTGGCGCTTGCAGAAAATAGTCTTCTTATCCTGCGTAGTAATCAAAATCTCCGCCCTCTGGCTAAGTAGCTGGGAAAGGGTGGAAACCAGCGTGTCAACTTGCCTGACTTGCTTTCTGGCATCAGGGTGCAAAGCTTGGTCAGCCCTGGACCCGGCAAGCTGGTCAGCTTCCTGATTCAAATGCCAACGCCAAACCTCATCTTTTCCAAACTTTTCAGCAAATTTTCCTACATCCAAGTGGGCCTTGACCCAATGAAGGTGTTGTGGGGATATGTTCTGCCATTGGGGTTTCCAAAACATGGAATGCTTGGATGTAACCGCCTTAGCTGCGGCCTGCTTGCAAGCTACCCGAGAATCTGTAGTAAGATCCTTCAGGCCCGGGCAAAGCTCATGGGCCTTGACAATGGCATGGACCTCCCCATCTAGAACCGTGGCCGGCCGAGGCAAAACCCCGCTCGCAGTTGCGATAACTGTGATGCTTTGGCCCGTTTTACGTGCTAGAATCACAGCCCATCCAATGGTCCTCAATCTGGGATCGGAAGAGAATTTGCCACCACTGGCATCGGTGCCGATGACAAAATCCGAGTCCCAGGGCTGTGACGGCCAGGTGCCCTCATACCTATCCTCAGCGTTCTGAAGTGGCGAGGAAACGTAGGCAAGAGGGGGAAGGGCTCGCAACCAAAGGCATGGCGCAGGATGGGACTGCCGCATTTGTTCAAGATGCCGGGGAAGCTTTGGCTGTCTAGTCCATCTGGGGCAGTCCCATAGCACATGTTGTAGTGTGTTGTCTGACTCAATGCCCCGATCCTTGCAGTAAGGGCACTTGGGGTGGCCACCACTTCCGGCATGCACAACTGCTCCTTGCCAGATTGACCGGTAGAAGGTCAGACGTTTGGTCTTCTTTAAAGCAATGCGGCGATGAATTGTAAAATCTACACCATCCTGAGCTCCTTGACCGCCATGTTGGCAAGAGATGGCTCGCAATCTTTCGCCCTTGATGGTAGACCGAATCTTGCGCCGCAGCTCCTGAAAAAGAAAGGGGCTGAAGTCAACGGGCCAGGGGTGGCCATCAATATGCCAGACTTCCGGGGACTGGACATCCCATCCCATGTCCCTGGCATACTGAATCATGGCCGAAATGGGTCCGGCAACGATTTTCCAAGGGTGAGGCGAAGCCTCCAACCTGGATTTGACCAAGGGCCAGGACCTTTGAACTTCCTCCCAAATGGAAGGAGAACGGCCCAAAATCCGAAGGAAGACTTGGAGGTGCTCACAAATGATCTGCTCTCGGGGATCCGGAAATCTGTGGGAGAACATCTCCAAGACAGTCAGGGTTCCTCCCAGATGTTGGCGTCCTAAGCTACCAGCCAGCACAGCGCGGTGCCATTTCAACCTTTTGGGGCTAACACCCTGTGCCTGATGGCCATAGGTGGCACATGTCAGGATGGATCCGCGCACAACCCTAGTGCGTGAACAATGCGAATCAACACCTAAAGCACGAAGGCGCTTGTGGCGGCCTTGCGCCTTCTTGTGCCTGCCAAGAGAGGTGGCAAGCCTGCGGCGTCTGCCAGCATTGCTGTCAACCCCTAAGTCTTTGGCTAACAGAGTAATGCCAGGATCTTGGTCCGAACGCAGACGCTCAAGAACTTGAGAGGTGGCAGAATCTGAGCAAAGAAACTTGGTTTTCTCCAAGGAAACCTGAAGATTTCGTTCCGCAAGAGAATCTCGCAGTATTCGAAATGTCTTGAGGGCTTTGTGAGCCGTGTTAGAAGCAGTGGAACCTACCACGTCAGCCGAAATGTCATCAAGCCACTGGTCTATGTTGTGAGTGAGGCCAGTAGCCTGAAGGTCCCTGATTGGGACAAACAAAGCCAGTTTCGAAACCACCGGCGCAACAGGGCAACCCTGAAGCAACCCAACTGTGGGAATTATTCCCGGCGAAACTGAATTTTCGGCTGAGACAAATCGTGTCCCACCATAAATTTGAAGGGAAAGCTCCAAAAGCAAAGGTGGGAACTGTAGCAGGAGTCCGGTGTCGACTACCGAGGCCCAAACTACACAATCATAGAAGCCTTTGATATCAAGAAAGAGTCCTACAAAGTGTTTGGACTGAGTTCGGGAGGCTTCGGCCCACAGCAAACGGCGGATGCCGATGTCTAATGATGTTCGTCCTGGCACTGCGGCATCCCAAGGAGCCAGGGCCTGGTAGGAGACCGTCCACTCTTGGATCAGGGACCACCTGGCTCTGCAGTAGTCCCTCCACAAAATGTGAGTTAAAGAGATAGGTCTCTCAGCAGTAGCCGATTTGGGCAGCATACAAACTTGTGTCAGGAGGAACTGCTGCGGGACTCGGAGGCCTCGTTCGAGCTCCTGATAAAATTCAGCGATGTCCTGAAGCATTGGCCAAGTCAATTTCTTGAGAAGGGACTTGCTCCAGCCATCCGGTCCTGGGGCAGTGACCCTGCCTTTGGAGAACCTTTGTTGCAGTTGGTCCGGGGAAATGGGGCTCAGGGTAGCTACCTGCTGAGCAGCCAGTTCCCGTAGCTTTCCGCGAGCCTGTTGCTCTGCGTGTGGAAGAGGAGGAAGGTCCTCTACTCTAAGTACGCCTTTCCAAGTGCGGAGCCATAGTTTGGTTCTAGCCAGGGCGCGGACCTCTGCGGATAGATCCCGAAAGGGGCGTGCAGTGGTGATTTCACCTTTTTTGATCGTCTTGAAAAGGGGGGCCATCCCTTTTTCTTGGGCTCCCTGCAACCACGACCTGTACGACTTGGTCTGGGCATCCTGGTGAACTTTAGAGGCCAGCAGAAATTGCTCCTGCAATAATTGCTGGACGGGCTCGGGAACAGCAGCCTGCTCCGAGAGACAGGCCTGGAGCGTAGAAAGAAAGGCAACAGCCTCCTCCGAGTTGCCCTGCCAGTGGTCCAGGATCTGCGGCAAATACTCCTGGCATTGCTCTCGACGTTTGGGGTGGTCTCCCTGGCACAGAAATTGCACCCGGTGCCAAAAAGCCTGGCAAGAGCCTTCCCATGCGAACTGAGACATGCGAGGAACAGCTGGGAGGAATTGAACTTGGAGTTGGCGACCAATACCCTGGGACGATTGCAAAAGACTGTGCTCCACTGAACTGGAAATGGAAGCCAGTCGATTGCTCAGGGGGTCAGCCGACAAGGTGGTATCGGGCAAAGAGGCGAGGGTCTCCTCAACCTGCATGTAATCAAGCGGTTCTTCCCGGAAGGAAAGCACAAAGGAGGGAAGCTGTGGGGTGGTGAGCTGGAAAGCGCCCACATTAAGGGCAACTTGGATTGCTGCATGTGGCTTGAAAGGAACATCCCAGGAGGCATCAACCCGGAGCAAACCTTCCAGGCAGTGTGATACAGCCAGAAAATCAAGCTCATTGTCACCACATGTGGCTTTGTTGGGCCCAATTGGTTCAAGGGACAAACTTTGAAAAATGGCAGTGTCCAACAATTCCTTCAAAGGCGAGTTCCAGTCTCCACCTATCAGGATTGGGCCCCTCACAGATTGACGAATTGCGCGTAGAGATGCTAGGATGTCAGAGTTGACCGGGGACCCGAAGCCGGAGGAGGACTGGAGGTACAGGCTGACTACTGTCAAGTCAGCCCCTTGTGTGCGTAGCGTCACCGCCACGTAACCGCAACCTTGGTTGGTATACTGGCCTCGCAAACGGGCTCCCAGGTGGGCTCTAACTAAAACCCCTACTCCGCCTCTAGAGCTATTCCGTCGGCCCTCCCCAGGGGCTGCGGGCACAAGGAAGGAGTCAAAGCCCATGGCAGCCATAGACGAAATTTCAGCAACAATTTGGGACTCCAAAAGGTGGTGCTCCTGAATCAAGATAACATCCCCTTGAGCTGAAAACCATTGCTTGACTTCTGGCCTCCAAGAAGTGATGTTGCAAGATGTGACTCGCATTTGCCTGTGCCCCTGTGGCTGCGATTTGCGCAAAACTTCAAAGCCCCGAGCAACAAGCAAGAGCAAAGTCAAGTCAAAAGAACGTTGGAGGGCCAAGAGCTCTTGGCACAGCCACCAACCTAAGCTGCCCTGCTCAACCTGATCAAGAAGGTGGGCAACCAACTCCGAAGTTGCTCCCAACAGACCTGGGTTCTGGACAGCCTCCCACACCTGGCCTTCGAGTGTTCGCCACTGGCTGTGTGGGCTTGCCGACGGTGGCAACTCAGGTGGCATCTCACAAAGGGCAAGCTGAGAGAATGGCACCCTAATGTGTTTGGGCTGTTTCGCTCTGCGCCTGGTTTTATTACGTTTGCGGGTGACCCCAACCTCGGCGTGGCTCCCCGACGCCTGTAAGCGAGGAAACTCCTCAACTTGAGATGCCGTTGCTGAGGTTGTGGCCACAAAGGCAGAGATTGAAGAAGCACCGGTCACAGGGACCTCATCAAACTCAGTTGTCGAGAAAGACGGGGGCCAAAATTGGGGCCCTGTGATGAGTTGGGTGTCCTGGGACTGCAGCGGGGTGCTGTGGCGTAATCCTTTGGTAACAGTCTGCCAGGCACTCAAATCCCCAAAAGAATCCCAGTCTTCCTTACCAGAAAAACCAGGTAACCAAAACTGATCCCATACAAGGTCGGTGTTGCAAAATTGTGAGTAAGCCTCAACATACCCTGAAACCTTCTCTAAGGACTTGGGCTGCTGAGGTTGGCACTCCCCCAATGAAAACAAATCACTGTACAAAGAAATGGGTCTCTTAACCGATTCGCCGGAAAACCCGCATGGCTGAGAGCTGGACGCAGGGGCACAGGAAACGTCTTGATCAAGCAGAAGGGCAGGCTGAAATGCACAAGCAGGTTGCCCACTCTCCCCACTTAAAGGACCTTCCTCGAAAACAGACCTAACCTGGACCCCCAGCCCCACTCCCTAACCTTGCTGCGTGCTACGGCCTCGGCTCCTGGACCTGGGCTTGGCTTGCTCATGCGGCTCAGTGCCCTTGTGTTCTGGCAGAGTTTGGCTCAGCGGGGCACGGGTCGGAGCCGTCAAACCAGGCTGGTTTGTGGCTTCAACTTCCATATTCTGCTGCCCATCGTTAAGCTTACCGCGCTGGGCCTCCTCGTAAAGCTCCTTCTGCTCCTGGGTCAGGACAATCCCAACTTTGGCAAGCGTATCTAGAAGCCCTTCCAAGGGGTCGTCCTTGCGCGCGGGGTCCTCCAGACCCGAAGCATCAGCACGGAGTGTGGCTTCCAACTCCGACTGCATAGCCGTGACTTCAGCTTGTTTGCTCTGCAAATCAGATTGGCAAACCTTCATCTTCTCAAGCAGCTCCTGGTAGGTTGCTTTGGCTCGGTCTATGCGAATCTGTAAGGCAGCAGTTTGCTGGATCATCTGTCGCAAGTCCGTAGTGCTCTGCTTAAAGCGACGAGTTGCAATCTCAATCTGCTGAGTCTGCGTGGGGGCCGGAGGATCAAGTGCTGCAAGGGCTTGCTGGATCGAAGGCGGCATGACTCCAAGTGCTTCTTGCAAAGGGCCGCAAGGTCTGTTGGCTCCGACGCCACCGGCTCAGGGATGCCAGCTTGGCGCATCAGCTTCTTCTGATCATCAGACGCAGAATCCCACAGGTTCTTAGAGGCTTCGGCCTGCTCGTCAAGCCCACCCTTTGCCCCTTTGCCTTTTCCAGACTGGAGGCCTGGAGGCGGACTCGGCTGCCGGCCTGCTTGGAAACCTGCCTCGCTCAGTTCCTTCTGGACCTCTGGGGGAAACTTCTGCCAAAGAGTCGTGACGGCTTTGGAGAGGTTGCCCTCATGATTCCTAGGCCGTTGGGGGCTTTGAGTTGCACTCTCAGTGGTTGCGCTTCTGTCCCTGTTCTTCTTGGGACCCCGCGGGCGCAGTCTTTGAGTGACCGGAGCACCCTGTGTCTTCCAGGCGTTGCCACACAGGTTGCAAAAGGGGTGGTGCTGGACTCTGTCTACGAAAATCCAGCTCTGCTTACCCGCCCTAGAGCAGTGAGGACAGACGATGTAGGGCGTTGCTGCACCCTTGGCACCGTTTTTTCCCCAAGTCATGGCGAGCAAGCTCAACCTGTGACAACGGCTGAGCAAGTGTTCGGCTTGAAAGCACGTGCAGTATGGCGCTACCCCGCCCCAACCCTTGCTGGACAGCCAGCCTACGACCTTTAAGGTTGCGGTTTGGGTTCCAGTCAGGGCCTTTAGCAAAAGTAGGGACTCCAGGCTAAAAGGCCACGTCGGCACTGCAAGTCTGAGCCGAAAACTTGAGCCAGGATTGAAAATCAACTCCCCCTCATGAACCTGTCGTCGAGAAAAGGTATCGGTCCACTGGCTGCTGTTGCGTATTGGGCTCGTAGATCTTCTCACGGTCCACGATAGTTTTATGGCTCTTCCAAAAACGGCTGCGGCTGTCCAAAGAGGCGTCAGCACCTACCAAGCACTCAAAGCCCTAAGAGCTGTGTGAGCAAAAGCTTCGGGGTAGTGCTGGGTGTTCTTCAGAACGAACATCTTACTATGCTCGTGGTTTCCAGGGCACTTTAATTTATCCATGCAGTGAATGAGAACATGACTGTTCGAGCACAACCTCCAAACCTTCTTCACAGGAAGTGCGTCCATTCCAACCATACCGCAGGCACAACCATGCACAAGAGCGGTCTCATGCGGATTGATCTTAAGGAATGACTTCGTAGCGGACCATCCCCAGTAAGCACAACGTTGCGGCCATTCAATGACCCAAGTTGCCGAATCAGATGTGTTGACTAGCTTCAAGAAGCTCTTCCAGAGCTTTCGGTGGACTGTGAAAAGTCCTTTCATCCTTTCATCATAGTGATCTGCAGATCGAGCTTGGTGGTAGCGCTGCCAGGGCGAACCACCGGTACAGGGCGTCGAGGCCCACACAACAACATGCATGTTCCGACGGTGTGCCGCACGAAGGGCGTGCTCAATGAGCTCGATGGTCTCTGGGAGAGTACCATCCGTTTCTTCCGTCACGGGAATAGCATGGATGCCATAGTGGCTAGCAAGCTTAGTCAACCAGGCTTCTCCAGAGGTGCAGAACTCGACCATCACAATGTAATGCGGTGTCTGCAACCGACAACGACCAACCAACACACTCCAATGATCATCGACGCTTGCAGAAAACAGACCTTTGAACGCGGCAAACACAAGGCAACGGACCGGGGGCGCATCACCTCGAAGATAGTCACTACGGGTGAGACGTTCCTCAAGACACAACTGTCCTATATGATCCCAAGTTTGCGCGACACTCAAGTTCTTTGTTTGCAAGTCGGCGACGTTATCCGTTCCTGGGACGTGTGTAACCAGGATCTCGCCGTTCTCAACCTTATCCTGCAAGTAGCAAAGACGAAGGTCCACATGACGCATCCTTCTCAGGAAGCCGGACATCATACTGACGTGGCGAGCGGAAGAGCTGTCCGTAGGCAGGTATAGGGGTTGCGCAACGCTTTCGAAAAGGTGGCCCAAAAGCTGCCCCAATCCTACAAGCTCGCGCGCCATCTCAACCATAGCGAAAAGCTCAGACTCCGCACTGGAGAGTGCTACGATAGGCTGGAGCCTCGAGTAAGTCTTGATACAATTCCCATTCAGGTAACTCACTCCTCCGCTGGTGCTCTTCCGTCCAGTAGAGCGCTCAGAGGCCCAATTAGCGTCGCTGAATCCAACGAGGGTTGCAGTCCCAGGTTGAGCTTTGGAGTCCTTCTGAAAGACCTGAACCAGATCGGGAACCTCCAAAAGCCAACGGAGCACTTTACGCATACAATCCTCATGCACAGCGCGCGGACAGGCTTGACCTCTAGACAGCATGGAGTGAAAATAACACAAATCCCC
This sequence comes from Symbiodinium sp. CCMP2592, assembly GCA_905221615.1. Lineage (NCBI taxonomy): Eukaryota > Dinophyceae > Suessiales > Symbiodiniaceae > Symbiodinium > Symbiodinium sp. CCMP2592. The sequence goes on from CAJNDT010001069.1 coordinate 86,453, forward strand.
CCTGGTTTGCACAAGCCAGTCTAGTTTCCCTAGGGTGCTTCTAAAGCGGCTCGCGGCTTCAGGGGAGAGCTCTTCGGAGGGCTTCTCGGGGTCTTCCTTGTCAAGGATCGATCGGAGGTCTGGTGGTGCAGTGCCGGGCTTCATCTTCCTGCGGTTCTCCTGGCTCCACCCAAAAGCCTCGAAGATCGAATCGACGTATTCTTTCTTCACAGCCAACAAGATCTCATGGCCACGCTTGATTATCTCACGGCCTAGGAATCCGATCCTGCCGTCCTCATCCAAGCGTGCAGTCAACTTGACCTTAAGACGGCCCATGAGGAAGTCTAGAAGCTGTTGGTTTGCCTCTTTCGTTCTTGTGGCTAGCAAGATGTCGTCGACGTACACAAGACAAAGCACAAGGATGTCTCCCCAATACCCTTTGTACAACGTAGGTTCAATAAGAGAGGGAAACAACCCCAACTCAGCAAGAAGTCCAGCAAGATGCTTCTGCCACGAAAGGCCTGCCGATCTCAAGCCATATATGGCTTTCTCCAGGATGACGTAAACCTTAGAGCCATCAAGGTTCTGAAAGCATCCCGGCAACTCAAGCACGGTATCAAGAACCAACTTGGCATACAAGAAGGCAGTCGAAACGTCAAGTCCCCAAAGGACAAGCGTATCCTGGACAACACGACAGATGAAAGACTTGAAGGCCTCCACAGAAGCAGTCTGGCTCGCAATGCCCAAGTCAAGCGCCGAAGGTTGATTGAAAGCAAAGTCTTTTGCAACCAGGCGCGCACGCACAATGTGCTGATCGTCAACATCAACCTTGTCAGTGAAGACAAAACGCGACTTAATGATCTTGGCACCTGTCTCCTGGCAGTGGGTCTTAATCTCATCATAGGTGCGGGCGTTGCCGACACCCAAGTTGTGCATATCAGACACCTCTTTCTGCATGCCAACCCACGTTTTCTCAGGATCCAAAGGCAAGCCACTGACATCATCAACCACAGAAGTGGGCTTGATGACCCACACCTCCCGATCACCGAAAGGCATGGCTACCCCCTCATCGGGGTTACTGTGCTTAGCGGGTGCTTTTCTCTTAAGCTGAGCAGCAAACAAGCCGACCTCACCGTAATCAACAGGACTCAGGTGATGCTTCTGGTCCGGAATCACTGAGAACATGAACTGAGGCATGCTCGCACTGTCAAGGACATCCGGGACCTGAGCAACATCCATGGGCACAGTGTAGGCGTCCATATCAACCTGATCCATCTCAACGTCCCCACCAGGGAGATACTCCTGAGGGAGCTCAGAGTCTTGGGCTGCTTGTGAGGGTTCGGGCACCAGGTGCTGCAGATCCTCAGGAACAGGAGACCCAGGAAGACTGGGCTCGTAGTCCAAGCTCTCTTCTTCAAACTCCACAACTTCGGGGTTCGGGTTGATTTTTACTTGAGGCTTGTCAGGGGCTTGTTGCTGTTCAGGATTGTCAAGATCACCGAGCGTATCCCTGATGTAATCACGAAAGCGAACTTGCAACGCCTAGAGTGGAAGCGCGATCTACCTAAGCATCCCGGACAACGTGCCGTTTTGTTGTTTTCAAGCCATTCAGGCGCCGGTTGCGGCAACGGTATTGCTTTCCTCGGTAGGGCCACCCCTGGTAGGCTTTCATAATCAGGCTCATCAGGATTAGCCTCGGCGATAGTGGGTAACAAGTTCGACGAGAACGTCACTGTGTAGGCCATCTTGAGAGCCCGGGCGACGCATCTTTTCATAGACCCATTTGAGAGTCTGATCATGCAGTGATGCCCTTGCCCACCAATCACGGGGCCGAGATAAGCACCAATGTCGTATCGACCATCAACTTGTGATGCAAGGTGTTCTGGGGGCTGAATGTACATGATGCAAGCAAAAGGAAACAACAAGTGAGGCGTGTGACTCTCACCCAACGCTCGCTGCAAAGGACTCAACAGTTGACCCTGTGACGTTCCGAACCGGTTGTGTGAAGCAGCCGCGTGGCTGTGAAGCAATTCCATCGCTTCCTCATTTGCCAACAATTTCAAGCCACTCACACCCTTAGCATGAAGCTCGTTGGCCAAAGCTGTCTCTTTAAGCGTTCGGATCGCTCTCTCAGCTACCGGGGCGTGTCTGTTAGGCGAGGTTTTTGTAGAAACTGAACTCCCACCTGTAACCTCAACGACCTCGGCTGCCATAGCTGCTAAAAGCGGTTCCCCGTCGTGCACAACATGAACCTCTTTAAGGCCGAATGATTTGAGGAATCTGACTAGCTTACCCACCGTGACCTTTCGGTTATCTCCCACACAAGTCGCAGCTGTCCCTATACAATATGTCGGTACGTGCACCACAGCGATCAAACGGATGCCTCGATACCAGTATTGATCCATCTGCACCTCAAGTGGGTCGACACTTTTGCGTGTTCGGGCGGGCGCTAGCCCTTTAGACCTTACACAGCTAGGACAGCCACCCCAGTAGGGGGTATGACCCTGACGTTGGTGGCGCAATCTAGCTTCGGCACCGATGTTTTCGGGGAGAGCTTCTTCAGGGTCTACCGGGGGTTTGGTGTTGTTCGGGGTGGTTCTCTCTAACCCTTCACGGTCATCACCATCAACATCAAAAAGCTGCTCTAGCTCTTCAACACCAATGGCACCACCCACATCACCTGAATCAAGCAATGGGCGACCGACCGACATGCACGCTGAACTACCTACTGGCACGCAGGCTGCACGACCTACCTGCAAGCAAGCTAGACTACCTACCGGAACACAAGCTGGGCAACCTACCTGCACGCAAGCTAGACTACCTACCGGAACACAAGCTCGCTGGGCAACCTACCGGCAGCACTTCTCTGACAGCGGCACTCTGCAAGAGAACTTCACGAGCTCTCTCTTTTGGCTGCTGCTCAAGAGCGGCTAAAGTTACAGGTCGCTGTCGCTGCTGATTGCCTCGACCTCTTCGAGGTCTACAAGCGGAGGAACCAAAGGTGCCGGTTTCACTGCCGTTGCCAAACTGGTCGGCGGCGCCACAAATCGTTCCTCTTCCGTGGGCATCTCGATGGTGTAGTGAACGCCCACCACTGCACGTGGCTTTGGCGCATGCTTGGATGCCGGCATCAGCTTCTTTGTTATAGGCCTTGGTGTGGCTGCCGGCGGCATGAACGACGGCCTTGATGTTGGAAATGGCGCCCGGAGAGAA
>CAJNDT010001070.1:0-35000 GCA_905221615.1 Symbiodinium sp. CCMP2592
CCCTTTAAATTTTAAGGGTTTAGGACTTACTTGAAGGCTCATGGGGCTTAGTAAGTAAGGTTATAAGTAGGTTATAATTAAATGGATAACCCCACTTAGGGGACTTATAACCCCAATTATAACCTACTTACTACGTCCCATGATCCTCTAAGTAGGGGGCCACATCAGAAAATGGCCTTGACCACAAAGCCTTGAACGGGGTTACCGTTCAGGCTCTAGGTTTGACTGTAAGGTTCGGGGTATCAGGCTCTCTTGCTCACCTGCAGAGGAGCACGTCGACCCCTGCAACATCAGAAAGCCACTTACCACAAGCCTTACAGTACATCTTGAAGCCTGACGCCCCAAAACCTGCACCAGGAGCTACATCCATTCGCTCCCCAACCTCTACGACCCGTCGCGCGAAATCTCACCTCGAGACTTAGATCACCACCCAAAAGTGCCAAAAACCGAACTCAAGCTATGGGGTGGTCGGGGTCAGGGATATGGTAAAAGTTATATGGTGCAGTCCTTACTTAAGGGTTCTTTAGGGGTCTCTGCTCAGCTGAGAGGCAGCCATGTCCGCAATGGACCGTACCGACTCCTGTAAAGCAGGGGCTTCGCTTGGGTTTAGGAGGTTCTGTTTCAGGGGTCGGGATTTCAGGGTTTTGGGGTACAGGATTGAGACATTTGGGAGTTTCAGACAACCGGGAGGGTTACCGAAGGTCCTTATGATAAGAATGCTCTTAGATAGGGTTTTGCGAAGCGAGAGTAAGATCGTAAATATGAGGACTCCTTCGAGAGCGACCCCCACATTCTGAATAATTACCGCCTGAAAAGCCCTTTATGATGCGTTTCCTCGATGCGTCTTGTCTTTTGGTGCAGCTTGGCTTGGCTCGGCTTGGCACAGAAACCATACCCCTGGTCCATGTATGCACAACAGCAAATACGTTGGCCTTATACGTGTCCAGGGAACCCCTCGAAAGGCCAAAGCATGTTGTAGGTGGGTGCAAGGACCCTTACTGTATGATATGACAAAGCGAAACAGCTCCGAGCCTAAATCGGCACGCCGGCTGAGAACAAAAAGCTGTGATAGCTACATCAACAATCTGCCGATTTGAAAAATGGACCCACACCTTGGCCCTATCCAATTCTCTACGCGCTCGACAGTAAGCCCATCCTTGCAGATCCGAACCATGTTGCGAGTGGCAGCCCCTGTAGCCCCAAACCCGAAAGCCCCTAAACCCTAAAACAAAGAACAAGAGGTCCTCGATTTCGGCCATCTCTTCCTCCGCCCTAGCGATGTCGGAGAGCTCGGCGGCAGCCTCCAGTAGGTGTGCCACGATCAGTTGAGGGTTTCTGGGCACTTCGTGTTTGGGGTTTACGATTTAGGGTTCGGGATTTTGGGTTACCAGGGTTGAAGGTTTGGGGTTCAGGGGCTGAGGTTCAGAAGTACTGTTGGTGGACACCTTTTAACTTCAAACGATATCCGCTCACCGTCCTCATATAATGGTATCACCTGGAGACACTCCAAAAACCCGATTCTGCTTGCTAAGGCCCTAAACCCTCTAAGCCCTACACCCCAAACACGATTCTAAGGCCCCCACAGGGCCTCCACACTACCTATAGTGTCCCTTGTAGTTCCTGTTTTTGGTTAACCAAAATCCATTTTATAGGATCCCAACCATAAAACTGGTTAACCAAAAAAGGAACTACAATGGAGACTATAGGTACGAGCCTTACGGGTCTCCGAGGCTTCTTTTCCTCACCGCTCGGGCTACGCTGCGCGCCGCTCCCCGCCGGAGCTCAGCCAATTCTCGCGTGCGGTCTCGAGGCGCCGGAACCTGGAGCAGTTTTTCAAGTAACGGCTTCGGGGCTAAGCTTGTAACGGCTTAAACCTACCTGAAGTTAATCTCTAAACTATCCGAAACCAAAATGTTCAGGCAACGGCTTTTGGCGCTTAGGTTGCAACGGCTTTACATTTTACCTGAATCTGAAGCTAAATCCCGAAACTTTCCTAAACCCTAAACCTGCTTTAAAACCCCAGAACCCTATCAAAGCCCCCTGGGATTCTTACGGTCGAGGGCTGAGCTCAAGCAAAAAAGTCAACCTTTGGCTCGCAGCGCCCTAATCTGAAGCACTGTTGAGATCTACAGTAAACCAAAGAAAGTTGGAACATGGGTTTGGGAGGATGGGTGCTAGGATCCCCCATACTTTACCTTAAGATCATGAGGATGTTGACGTTCCATTTTTCTAGCTTTTACCATAGGTTAGCCCTCTGTGTCTATAGCCTCTGAAAAATAGTCGTACGTCAGATCCTCTTAACTCCAATGAGGGAACTTGTAAAATGTCCCGAAGGCCTACCCAGAGATTTAAGTTCGGTAAGGTGAATTGGCTTAGAGTTTAAGACGGAGGGTTGCCGTCCAGGGTATGAACGTATTGTCGACAGTGTAGCAGTGTAGCATCTTTTGGGAGGATCTCGAGGTCGTTTATCAGGCGCAAGTCCATTTGAAGACCCTTCTTGGCTTTGATAGGGCTCTTGTAGCGTCGAGCCTAACCCAACAGCCTAAACCCTCAAGACGAAACGACGCAGCATATCAGGTTTTGAAGGTGCAGGTGTCATTGCATGGTTATCAAACTGCAGAGTTTCCGGCTTCACCCCAGGCCCCACGGTTTAGGGTGTAGGGTTCGGGGTTTATGGTTTTTAGGGCTACCTCCACGATTTCACCCCTGTGTCCCAACACAAGAAGCCCAGCAACTCTGCCCTGAGTAGTAACACCGAAAAAGACCCCGAAGATCATCAAGAGAACCTCATCCTTACCTGGACCCCAAAAGTATGTAGAATAATCGCATTTTATAGGTATTGGGCCATGATTCTGCCTACTTCTTTTGGGGGGGGGGTTAGGTAGAGACCAGTGGCCAGAAGGTGCGCTTCACAAACCACGCGAGGTGCAACAGGCCCCACAAAGCATTGCCTCAGACGTTTTGGGGTGCAGCACTTGAAGGCGGGTTAGTAAGTCAGTTTGTAAGTAGGTTATAATTAGCATATACCCACTTGGGGCCACTTGGGGGACTTATAACCCCAATTATAACCTACTTACTAAGTCCCATGATCCTCTACGTAACCTAAACAACCCCCTATAGAACCCTTCTATTATAGATCCCTAAACCCTAAACCCTTTCAGGAGCCCTTTAAGGAACCCTAAGTCCCATGGTCCTCTAAGTATCTTCTGAAAGGATCAAAAGGCTTTTGTAGGGAGGCGACAGGTCGGGTCATAGGTGGGATAGCAGGTAGGGGCAAAATTGAGAAGGCCTACTAAGTGTGTGTGTATATATATATATATACATTTATTTACTTATTTATATGATTATATATATATATATATGTAACTCTACTTAGGACCTCACGGAAGGGTCCCATAAAGCATGAAGGCTAAACGTTCGATCCACGCAAGAAGATGCACCTAACACCTGAGGCCCCACCAAGACGTCGATTTTTTCTGACATGCGCAGCACTTCAGAGTTTTCGGTTGGCTTCGGGCGGATGAGATTAGCTAGGGGCTTTCAGCTTCAAAGACTTTCAGATCTTTAGCTTGAGGTACGCGGCCCTGCGGATGCTGGAGGAAGCCTGTCGGTGTAGGGCGGAAGTAGCATGCTAGCAAACTCCTGCTCTAAGCCCTACCTGGACCCCAAAAGTATGTAGAATACAAGGGTACTGGGCCATTATTCTACCTACTTTTGGGGGTTTAGGTAAGCCCTAAACCCTAAACAAGGCCCCAAACCCCAAACCGACGTTTCTCCTCATGAGAAAGACGGTGGTGATGCATGAAAGTGCTCCGGAAGGTTATGGTAGCGGCTACAGTATCCCTAATGATGATGACAATGGTAAGGATGACGATAATACCAATAATACCGGTTTTAAGAACAATAACAACAATACTCGGCACGAGGAAGACGAACAAGCTCGTCCAGGGCCCTGCGGTCAAGTAGCCAGCTCCCCAAATGTACGTGATCGATTGCTCCTGGTTTTGCGACAGGCTTGCCGGATCAAGATGGGTGTTCCGGGAGACTCATGACTCCAAACCTGAAAAACTCTACTGCCACTACCATGAAGCCGAGAACCTCTGAACCTCTCAACAGCCTCAAACCTCAACCTCGGCCTCCAGCTTCGACACCCTTACCCCTGCAACCCTGAACCCGAAGCTCTATATAACCCCTATCAACCCTATAGGCCCTAAGTCCTATATCAAAAAAGCCGAAACCCTCAACCCTGCCGATGCCCTAAGCCGCATCCTGGGCGTGCGTGGCCCAGTCGTCCGAGGTCATGTGCCGGGCGAGGAAGCGATTCGAAAGGCCCTGGCTGCAGTGCAGTGCTAGGTTTGTGTGATATGGGCATAGGCTTCAGGGTTTGGGGGTGTGAGGCTTGTGTAATATCGGGTCTAGATAACAGTAGCTTTTGCATTCCCTCCGATATGTTCCCTATATTGCTCCTGTCATCCTAGAAAAGACCCTCACAACCCTATCAGACCTCTAGAGTATCAGTGGCTTTGTTTCTTCCACATGCGCGGCGGTTTGAAAACTTAAGCTCCGGGGATTAATGCTCAGATTTCAAGCTGGAGGCTGAGGATTGGGCGTTTAAGGTTTAACGTTTAAAGAGAGGGAGAGAAAGAGAGAGAGAGAGCGAGACATAGAGAGAGAGAGCGAAAGAGAACGAGAAACACAGACAGCAAGAGCACACGAGAGCCGACTAGAGAGAAAGAGACAGTGTGAGGCAGAGCACGAACAAAACCTACCACTGTAGACGTGCGGTCTCTGCAAGTTGCGAGCAATGCTGGCCCTAAACTCTGTAAACACCACAGGACCACAGAACAAACTGCCACCTTGAACCGCTGCACCCCCAAAACCTTACACAATCTCTGGAAAGGACCATGGTCGTTAGTTGCTATGCATATAAATCAGACAGCTATAGCAGTGATTGCTCATGAACCAAATGTAGGTACCTAAAACCTTACTTACTAAGTCCCCTGGTTCATTAAGTCCTCGCTCTCCCACTCGGGAGTTTCCGAAAATTAGGGCTACCTTATCTTGGGGTCCTTATAATAAGGATCCTACTATTTCGGGTACTATAATATTGGGGGTCCCTCATTTTCGGAAACTCTAAACCCTTATAGAGCCCTTTCAAGAAGCCCTTATAGTAATCTTATAGTAACCCTTTAAAGGAACCCTAAGATACCCCCTATGTAGCAGAGCGGTCCTCGAACATGAGGTAGGTCCACGTGACAACCAGCCGTGATTGTACCCACAGCTGAGTCTGCCAAGGGTCTTGGGCCTGGGTTTAGGGTTTAGGAGTTTCGGGTTCAGGGTTTAGGGTTTAAGGCGCAGCAGTGAATGGGTCTGATCGTTCCAGCATGTGGGGCCTCAATAAACAAGTTATTGAGGGTCTTGAAAGCAGAAACGGGGGCCGTAAGGCCATACAGGGACACTTACTATACTGAACTTGGAACCCTAGCACAAATTACAATTTTAGCTGTTTCTTAGGAATTATAATAACCAAAAATTAAAAAGTATTTCTACGTACCCCCAAGATGCCTGTACGTCTTGAGACCCTAAGCCCTCAGAGGTCTTGGGCCCGGGAGCCTTTGAGGGAGCCGTGGCCCACCCATGCTGGTGCAACATAGGGGCATTTATGACTTCATCCCTAAACCCTAAACCCTAAGCCCTTATGATCAAGGAAATCCTGAAAGTCCAAACCCGCTTGAAACACAGCACGAGCCCCTACATCTTCACCCGTAGCCGTAGCCAGACACAGAGTCTAATACGGCCTGATTATTCCTAGCATCCCCAGTACAGCTCCCCACTAAAACACTCACCAGTATTTTTCAGGACTCCAAGACACACTCATCCAAACCGCAATGTAGACTCTACTCCGCACGCTGCCGATGCTCTTAGCAAACCAATAATAAACAACCGAGACAAACCGCTGTAGAAAGCCTCCATGCCTTACGACACCCTGCTCCCAGAGGCACCTAAGTCCGCCTATAGTAACCTTGTTGCAGAAAGAAGCCGTTCAGATCCGTTTCAAGGACAGTTTATCATAGCCCTTACAGATTGGAAACCCTTAAACTGGGTTGTGCTTTAAACCCCTTGAAATTTATTTATGAATAGGTTCTCTTTATAAGGAGATAAGGGAAATTAAAAGTTATCGAAAAGCACAACCCAGAATCTGATAGTAACCCTTCAAAGGAACCCTAAGATACCCGTTCAGATCCCTTTCTAGAAACCCTTAAACCAACCCCTGTCAAAGGAACCCTCTTCGGTCCAGGCCACCACTCCCCTCCGTCGCTGGTTGAGCTGCAAGGCAAACCTTGTCACAGCCGGGGTCTCTCGGGGTCGGCTCTTGGAGATCTTTAAGGGTTCCCTTAAGGACTCCTTCAAGGACTCCTTGAAGGGTTCCTTCAAAGGTCGCCCTAAACCCCGAACCCTAATAGTGCTTCGAAGCCCTAGGAACCCTTGCTGGGAGTTAGGCTTGAACTCAGACTTAGGAGCCCGGCAGCACAGAGCCCCAACCCCAAGGAAAGCCCCAAGAAATGCAAGGCCAAAACGCTCAAAAGCCTGCATAACCCTGGCCATGAACACTAAACCCTGTCGCAGGCTTAGGGCTTAGATCCAGCTGAGGGCTGTAGACTCGAAACCCAAACGGTTTAGGGTTTCGGGCGATAAACACTCGTACTTCGAAGCGCCCCTCACCCGCTGGCAAGCAGCGAATCGAGAAGGGAAGCCAGCAGCAGCGCCAGAACTCGAGCCTTGCATTGGGTGGTGAGCCGTGTCAAGGTCTTCAAGGGGCTCATCTGGGAGTTTCCAAAAATTAGGGGTACACTATTTAGGGGTCCTTATGATAAGGATCCTACTATTTAGGGTGCTATATTAGGGTCCCCTATTTTTGGAAACTCCCATCTCTATGAGGGCACTAAAAACCATAAGGCCGCTATAATCCATAACGGTACAAGAAGCGTTCATTTCTATACGGCTACCAAGGGATTTACGGGTCTAGGTTACCGAACAATTGGCTGCAGCGGCTTGTGAAGGTATGGGAGCAAGTCCTTCCAGGTTTCGCCAACTGCCTTAAGCCGCCCTTGGACTCGCCTGACGTGCTTGGGCTTGAACTCGCGCTCCACGCGCCGGGAGAAAGCATGTCTCATGTTCTCCGATCGAGATACATATTCTAAGTTGGTCACGCGGTTGTTTCCCCGATCAAAGTCTTTGTGATTTACCTCCAGATCCGCTTTTCAGTGGAGTTCCGAAGCTAACAACTTCCCTGTGGTGCATCGACTGAGAGATTCGTCCATGGCTACTGACCATAAGGCTGGCAATCGTAGTACCAATAGTCTCCATTGTAGTTCCTTCTTGGGGCTACCTTATAGGATCCTATAATTGTATATATATATATATATATATATACACATATATACATATATATGTATGTATGTATGTATATATATATATATATATATATATTTGGTTAAACCAAAAAAGGGAACTACAATGGAGACTACAGGTACCAACAGCATCGCCAACGTAATCGCCAGTCGCCAATCCTCATCCGACCCTCTTTGGAAGCAGGAGCTGGCCGGAGCTCGTACCATTCGTCACCTCCGTACTTAAAGGATCATGGGACTTAGTAACTACGGTTTTATTAAGGTAACTATACTTATAACCCCAATTAAGGTACTTATAACCATACCTACTAAGTCCCATGATCCTCCAAGTATTGCCCGGTCTTTCTCTGCAACCCGCGACAGCATTTGGAGACTGAAGGCAGCGGAACGTCGAGAAGCCTTGACGCCTCCGATTGTGATGCGCACACTGACCACGACTTCTCTCCCTGCCGTCTCCACTGCACTGCCTTCCCCAGCTTGCGGCGGCATTCAAGTTCGTTCGCCATGCATGTTTGATGTTCTCTGCAGCTGTCATGCACTGTAGACTGCAAAAAGACTTGTTCGAAGGATCGCCATCACGATGGTTCACTTGCCGGCAGCTCGCACTTGGAAGAGAACCCAAAAAGGCTGCGGCCACCAGGCGATGCACGGAGTAGTCCTGCTTGTGAATCCGCACTTGGCGATACCCCGAGGGACGAAGCATGCCATAATTGACTTCGCCAAAGGAGTTTCGAACGCGACCGTGCGCGCGCTTACTTCCCAAGAACTGCTGCGCGAATAAAAAGAGAGTGCAACGACTGGAGCACAACCGCCCAGCAAAGCAAATGGGAGTTGTCATTCCCTCTCGGTTTCAACAAACTCCGTGCTTGATCTTCAACCTTGCAAATCATGGGTCAAGCTTCGATCAATGTGAGTTGTCGACGCTTAACTTGCCAATCAGTACAAACTGTTTGGTGGCGATGCTTGCGATCAGGGCTACATGGCATGTCCGATTTCCGTTTTCGAATGAACATGCAAGACGCACGTCAAGCCACATGGCATCGGCAAAGTGAGGTCCAGCGATGCCCTCTGACCACAACGCAACCGCGCAGAACCGTTGGACGATGGAAAGGCTGTCTACCTACTAGCCTTGGATACTGGCACACGAGCGAAAATGCACCCGGAACTCCAGGCTCTGCCAAGTCTTGTGACGCATCGCTGATGTTTAGAGATTACACTTCCCTCCATGCCAAGCAAAACAGTTGAGCCAGCCAAACTTGCTATGAAGCCTCTTCCTCCGTAAAAAGACAGCAGCAAGTTTCCGATTCAGGAGCTAACCCTGAACCCTAACTGATCCTGACCCTGTCCTGAACCCTTTAGACAGTTGAGCTGTCGACCCAAACCCTACACCTCTAAATCCTAAAACTTAGCCTTAAACCCTAAACCCGTTGAACCCTGAAACTCGCTCCGCGAAACACAGTCAAGGCACTGCGCTGTTGGTATAAGCGCTGTATTCTGAACATAGGTACCAGGAGGAATACCTGAGCGGGTCCGGGATAACAAGGTTGTGATAATGGTGACAGCACCAAGCAGAATCAGGATGGCTTGGAAGAATTCGCGGGTTCTCAGGTACCAGGCACTCCGAATGAGAAACTCGCAACCGGGGCCAGCTATGTCTGAGAGGTTTCGTTGCCCTGCACCAACTTTCTACACTACTACTCAAAAAGATAACTTGAAGTAATCCCTAGGTAATTGGAAGACTCCAGAAATGCCCTACAGTTTTAGTGTACCCTTCAGACGACACCAGACATGTCCTAAAGTTTAGGGTGCCCTGTAGAGGACACCAGAAATTCCCTAAAGTTCAGTGTACCCCAACACTGAACCCTAACCCTGAAAGAAGAAACCTCGCGCGGGTCAAAGCACAGAAGGACCCAACTCCAAGGAAGTCGACAGCAGAAGTCGCAGAAGTGGTCCTGTTGCAAGAACGCTTTAGGGTCTAGGGTTTCAGGTTAGGGTTTCAGGGTTTAGGGTTTAGTGGTTTCAGGTGTTTTTTAGGACCTTCCTTCACATGCTACTCCTTGCTGTCACCTTCTTGCAGTATATACCATTGTGGCTGTGCCTGTCAGACCCTTTGTCGCATGTAGTTCCATCGTCTTTCTTCTCCTCGTCCTCATCATAATAAGAACTATCCCAGAAGCTGTTGCGGTTACACTTGCCAGGATGAAGGTCGGTGCTGACATGATTTATACCACCACTACTAGCTTGAGGATGCATGCTGTTTGCAGTGTCCGAGTCGGCTGCGTGGAGAGCCTTGACGGTTTAGGGTTTAGGGTTTAGGGTATCAAGCAATTCTCCCGCAACTCTCCTGCACGCTCGTGTCCATCGGCGTGACGTACCTGCGGCTGTAGACATCCCGGAGATTCGGAAAACAAGGGACCTGGTACTTGTAGAATCCGCATGACAAGGACCCTTCGATCCGAAATAAGACTCAAACACTCAAGCCCAACAGCCCAAACCCTGAGCCCCCCAAAGGCATGAACCCCTACCCCCTAAACCCCAAACCCTAAGCCCCTAAACCCTAAACCCCTAAACCCCCCCGAAAAAAATCCGAGTAGCATCCTCTACAAGCCCTGCACAAAATCACACTGAAAAGTCCTAATGCCCTATCAAAGGCGTAGAACCTCAACATCCTATGTAGGCGCCCTATAAAGGGTCTAGGCTTTAGGGGTTTAGGGGTTTAGGGTTTGGGGTTTAGGGTTCTGGGTTTGGGGTTTAGGGTTTAGGGGTTTAGGGGTTTAGGGTTTAGCGTTTAGGGTTTAAAAAGGACTTAAACATGCTTCGGGCACCATTCGTCCACAGCAGCCGCGCCGTCGTTCACCTCCCTGGCAGATGTGGAATCCTCCCAGGGATACGGGACGTTCGCAACCTACCCTATCACACCCGTATACCCGCAGAGCGCTGAGGATTCGTGGTCTCTCGGACTTGAATGCAAAGGATGGTAATGTATTCTTTAGCAATTTCGGGGTTTCCAAGCTTTGAGGGGTTCCAGTTCGGCCTAGATCCGTATGCATGGGTTAGAAAATAGGTTCAGGCTTGCTTCGAGGGTGATGCATAGGTTTTACAGTTCTTGGAATGATGGCGGGTTGATAGGGTTTAGGGCTTGGTGGTGAAGGAGTTAGGATAGGTATAACTATAGTTAGTAGTCAAGCTTGGCTGGATAAGGGTTTTGAGCGGATTTTACGAGAAAAGCATGCTGTTATTGGGTATGCGGAGCGCAGAACCCACACCAAAAGCTTCTGTCCACGAACAAGAAACCTTGATTCGTGCGTAAAACCGTAAACCTGCAAACCTGGCTTAGGGCCTGTTCAGGGCACCTTTGCCAGGAAAGACGGTTGGGGCCCTCAAGCCTAGACCCTGAACCAAGCAACCCCGCAACCCAAGACTAGACCACGAAGCCCGAAACCTGTAGACCTTCAAGACTTCCTGGGGACAGCTTTAAGGCTTATAGGGTTTAGGGCTTACGGTTTAAGGCTTGGGTTCAGGGCTTTAGGGGTTCGGGTTTAAGCTTTGGGCTTAGGGCTTTAGGGTTTCGTAGCAGGATTTCGGGCGTTTTTGGGCGTTCGGTCTGCGGTGTCCTGGGAGCCAGCCATGTTGAACCTGCAGCCAGGGCCGCTACTGAGAGGATCATAGGACTTAGGGTTCCTTAAAGGGCTCCTTAAAGGGTTTAGGGTTCGGGGATCTACAATATAAGGGTTCTATAAGGGGTAGTTTAGGTTACGTAGAGGATCATGGGACTTTGTAAGTAGGTTGTAATTGGGGCGATAAGTCCCTTAAGTGGGGTTATCCATTTAATTATAACCTACATATAACCTTACTTACTAAGTCTCGTGAGCCTTCAAGTAGGGTTTAGGGCGCTCAGGCTTGGGGCGCTTAGGGTAGGGGTTTTACGTAGGCTTTAGGGAGTTTGAGGTTAAGTGCTTGGGGTTAGAGTTCGGGTCTACAGAAACTCCCGGACAAGCTCAAGACAGCAGAACTTTGTTTGCTACGGTTGCTCGTTCAAAAGTATCTTGCTGTTTAAAGCCTTTTTGCTTTTTGGAAAGAAACATACTACGGGAGGTCTCTTTTTGTAGCTCAAGCCTGGCCGCCTCATTCCAGGGTAAAGCTGCTCGGTTTAGGGCTTAGGGTTTAGGGTAGTTTTGCTCTTTCCATGGTAGGCTGCATTCTAGAATTACAGCACATCACCCCCTGAAACTGCAGCTCGTAGAGTTACTTCAAGCGTACACTCTCAAGACCTTACCCCCTCAACCTAAATCCTCGAGGACTGAAGGCAGGCAGGATCTCTGAGGGATAGAGATGAGCGGGGGTCTCTTCGAATTTACTTAGGGGTTTATGCGTATACTGAAACCCCAGATTTAGGATCGACGTGTTTCTGAACCTCCGAAATAGATGACTGGTCAGTAATGAATATCCTGGGTGTGCTTAAAGCCTTGTGAACCCATTTCTTTGGCCATCCCTCTTGCGTACGTTCCCAAACTGCTGCGCCTGCGTATTTGTACCAGAGGGTATTTGTACAGCAAGCGGTTCGGCACCGGCATGCTCACCGTGAGGAAAGCGCCTGCGATCACACACCGGAATCCCAAATTGCAAGAACATTTTTTCTGATGTCCCGATGCTGCCAATGCCCCTCTACTAGAGCTTTGTCTGGCGTTTAGCAGCTTAGCCTTAAACTACCACACGAGGCTTGCTGTGATGATTCCAGGCACATTCCGCAACTCTCTGGGCAGCTCGATCTTGAACCTCAAACCGCATGAGCCCTGACCCTGACGACATAAACTTCAAGAAAGACAGGAGTCGAAAGACTTGGTCATGCGCCTGCTTGATATAGCAACAGGATTGTATTATTCTACATAGTCCCTGTATTATAAACGGCATGGTATCAGGCCCCGTAACTGAAGTCTATCAAAACGGTATACTATACCCTAAACCCGAAACCCGAAACCCCTAAACCCCCCTAAACCCCTAAACCCTAAACGTATATATGATATACCCCGTAACCAATGTCTGAGTAGCATGGCCTGCTATGGAGTTGGCATAGCGCTGCTCCAGTAAGTCCTGGATCACCTGGTGCTCTCGGGCGGCAGAGAACGACTTAAGGCAGTCCCCGTCTGAAATATCGTAACAAAAAGGTTAGCAATGTAATGAGGATCAGACTAACTGGGTTGTGCTTCAAACCCTTTGAAAATTATTTATGAATAGTTCCCTTTTTGAGGCGATAAGGGAAATTAAAAATTGTCCCAAAGCACAATCCAGCCAATAACTCCAATGACACATAGCAACAAGAACAAGAATAGAAATGCTGATAAGGATGAGCGCATTGACGGCAGGACAATCAAGGACTCCACTCGAGATGTTCTTCTTATTGTTGAGCGGATAGTAACGGGGCCACCCCTCGTTACAGACACTTCCTTGCTTTGGCAGTTCAGCTTTCACAAGTGCGAGGAATGGGTGTGGGTGTAAAAGCTTCGGATTTTCGCCATTGGGTCTCCATTCTGTTTGGGCTTACGGTCTTGGCCGCGGAAGATGTATGCTAAACCCAGCCAGGACTTGTCCAAGTTGCTATGACCAACACGCTGGCACCAAGGCCCAAGTAGGCGAGCATGTAGATCCAAGTGGCCTGTGAAGGTCTCGTTCTTTTGCGCTTCAGGCGGCTGCAGTGGCTTGGGCTCAGCGCCGACTTCCCGAAATCTACGACCCTAAAGCCTGCCCTGAACTCTAGAAGACCTATCTTTTTAGGGCTCCTTATCTTTGGTGTGGTTTCCTTATATAAAGCCTGTCCCCGAACTCTAGAAAACCTATCTCTTTCAGGACTCCTGGTTATGGTTCCCCATATGAGGACTCAGAGCCCCAGGTCGTCGTAGAAGGCCTTAAGGGAGGTAGGTCAGTTGGGCCCTGATTCCTAAGGCAGCGGAGTAATGTTCCCTCTGCGCTACTATACAAGTTCTTCATACACCTCGACACTCCATCGCGAGTATCAAGGGCCCCGAAAGAAGAGAAAACAACTGCTGGAAGACCGGGACTTCTACGCTGAACCCTTAAAGGGCCCGCGAAGGCCCTCCCGCTTGAAAAAAACCCAGATGACGGCGTTGAAACGGTTCAGAGCTGAGCGCTGCTTAGGGTCGGGAGCTGAAGCCTTGAAGATCTGGAGCTTTGGAATGAGGTTAAGGGTTAAGGGTTTTAAGGTTTAGGGTTTAGGGCTTAGGGCTCTAAGGGAAAGGGTCATGAGATTCTACCCCTCCCCTCCCGAACTCTAAAGCCACCAGCCGAAGCCGCTGAACCCTGTAGCCTAAACCCTAAATCAGCTGTTGCCGCCTTACTAACACAACGACTATTTCAGCATTCTCGGACCGCCCACCCCACGAATTCATCCCTACTAAACCCTAAACCCGTAAACCCTGAAACCCATACTCGCAGGCCTCCTCCAGCCGAGAAATATAGAGGCCTAAACAATTACCGATACTATTCTTGTGGCTCCTTATTATAGTTATGGTATTATATATAGTCAAACCCTCTTCTAATTACTCCGATACTTAATACCCTACAGAACCCCTTACAGAACCCTTCAAGGTTCCCTTGAAAGGAAACCCATTCTAACTATGAAGGCCTCTATGTTAAACCCCAAAGCCTAAACTACTAATGTAGGGGCCTTAACAAATAGAATAGGTTTTTGGGGCCCCATTAAAACATAACTATAATAAGGAACCCCTAAATAATCTAGGTAATTGTTTAAGCCTCTATACCCTAAAGCCTAAACCCTAAACCCTGTAGTAGGCCTCCTTCAGCTTGTGCTCGCAGTAGGTGTGGAGGGTGCGGTTGGCTTTGCGAAGGGACGAGAGCAGACCATGGCTACCTGGCCAATGCGACTCAGGGCTTATGGGGCTTATAGTGAACCCCAGAAAGTTGGAACATCGATTTAGGATGATTCATGCTAGGATTCACTTTACTTTACTTTAAGGGCATGAAGCTACTGATGTTCCAACTTTCTGGCTTCTACTGTAGGGTTTAGGGCTTAGGGTTTAGGGTTTAGGGGCTTGGGGTTTCACATTTTGGGCCTAGGGCTCAGGGCTTAGTTCGTTTAAGTTTAGGCTTTGGGGAAGTTTCAAGTCTTGAATAAGGGCTTGCGGTGCTTAGGGCTTGTAGGGCTTAGGGCCTAGGATTTACAGGGTTTAGGTTTTAGCGTGTGGGGTTTAGGGTTTGAGGAAATTCGCGTTTAAGGTCTTTAATACTCTTGCACAGGGCTTGGGGGAGATGTTAGTATAGTATACTCGTCGTGCTGAACAAACCTAAAGAACAAGATTAGCAATAAACACTCCCCCAACCATGTTGCCTTCTCAGGGTTTAGGGTTTAGGCTCAATGAATTAGGAGCCTTCACCATGAGACGAAGGCTTTATAAGTTTCCTGGGTGCGCTTTATACAGCTTTCATCGGAACTCATCACGGGTTAGGGCTGAATAAAGGCCCTTAAGAATTGGAATAGAGCTGTCAGGCGTGCAGAGAGTTAGAGGGTGTTTAAGGCACAGCAAAAATCAGTATTAAGGTTTGGCCAAAGCTTCATGGGTCCTTACAAGCAGCGTTACATGTTGGCCATATGCAGTTGCAGCTATACTTGGCTCAGTTCCAACTCTACTTGCACCTGCCCCCATTCCTTCAACAAACCCTGCCCCTGGAAACACCAGAGCTACAAACCCTAAAGCGCAAAGTCCACATTCCAATCCCCAAACTCTTGAACCATGAATTTTCAAAGGAACCCAACAACCTCTGACAGATGCCCCTGAGAGAGAGCTTTCAGTTCGAACCAACCGCCCATGACCTGCAGATAGTTGATTGATCCAGCAAACCCGAAGCCCGTACTGCACAGTGGGCTTGGTGATTAGAGTAGGTGCTGTAACATATTGTACCATCATTTGGGGACTATTCAGGGCTACCAATTCGTAGCTACTTCTACCCCTTTATCAACCCCATCCCTCAACCCTAAACCTGAAACCCGCCAACCCGAAGTCCGAAATCCTTCTCCAAATGCCAAGTGAGACTGCATGCAAGGGGGTCCTACACACACTGGCGACAATCCTCCTACGCACTAACCCCCTTCGAAACCATTCTGAAACACTTGCAGAAACCCTTACAAACCCCGAATACAAACCTTAATCCCAAGTACAAACCCAACCCCCAAAACCCCAAACGCCAACCCCAGCTGAAAGCCCGCTACATAAACCCGAACCCCAAGCCCCACGAAACCCGAATCTAAACGCCCTCGTCCTCCCTACAAACAACTCCAAATCTAAAACCTGAAACCCTAAACCCCACGAAACGCGAGATCATGGGACCTAGTCACCAGGGTTCCTTAAACGGCTCCTTAAAGGGCTCCTTAAAGGGTTCCTTGAAGGGGTCTCTAGGCCCCGAAGCACCTGGAGGGGGCCAGCCGGCCGTTGGCTTGATGGAGACTTCCGGGGTGTGGGCGTGGCGGACCTCGAGAGTCCGCAATTTTGGTGTAGTTGCCAAAATTGAAGTCCCCTTTTGGGTACCCTAAATAATTAGTGACGAATTATAATAAGGACCCAGAAAGGGACCATAATTTTGACAACCACCCAAGTAGAGTACGTGTAGGGGTTCCTTTAAACGGCTCGTTGGGCTCCTCAAAGGGGTCTTTGGGGGGACCTATAATAGGGTTCTGTACTGTGGGGGCCTTCCCTTTTGGGGGGTTTGGGGTTTGGGGTTTTGGGGTATTAGGGGTTAGGGGTTTATGGTTTGCGGTTTAGGGGTTGAGGGGTTGAAGGGTTTAGGGTTTAGGGTTGCCCTATTTTCGGAAACTCTCATTTGGGGTTTAAGGCTTCGGGGTTCGGGGTTTGAGGCTGCTTAACGTGTAAGGCACCGTTTACCAACGATGGGATATGTATGTATAGACAGGTACTACTGGGGAACAAGGGTGTAAGTATGGGTGGCTTACGATTTGTACGGTTACAACCCTCTGTGACCCTGCCAGAACCCTCCTTACAACCAGCCCTCGACCCCAAAACAAAACCCTAAACTTCATCTAAACTGATGCATGGCTAGAAATCCCTAACCCTAAACCCTAAACCCTAAACCGCAAACCCCAAACCCTAAACCCCAATCCCTAAACCCCAAACCCTAAACCCTAAACCCCAAACCCTAAACCCCAATTCCTAAACCCCAAACCCCAAACCCGAAACCCTAAACCCTAAACCCCAAACCCCTAAACCCTAAACCCTGAGCCCTAAACCCTTGAACACGAGACCGAGAACTCGAAGACCTCAACTTTGATCCCCAAGCCCGATGCCACACACGCCCAGAAGCCCACACAAGTCCTGTGCGCAAGCCTGTTGGCACCTGTAAGAACCCTACACTGGCCCAAGAAAATAGCCATGAAGCATTAAACAAATAACAGAAACAGAAAACAGCACCGCCGAGTAGCTAAGACCATGAAGGTCAGTAGTAGCGTCAAGCCGGCGGCCTCCGCAGCTACTGGCCAATCCTCGTCACTGCTCTACATGTGCCCCAAATTTTAGTGTGTTTTGATAAGGGTTCCTTTCAAGGGTTCCTTTCAAGGAGCTGTAAGGACCCATTGAAAGGTTCCTTTCAGGGTTCTACGAGGGTTCTACCCGGGTCCTAGAAGGGTTACTAAAAGCCTGTTGAATAAACATTCTCTCAATGCTCATCCATAAGGATTCTGTGAGAACGTCTAGAAGGCCTTATATATAGTCTGAAACAGGGTCTACGTCTAGAAGGCCTTATATATAGTCTGAAACAGGGTCTAAGTGTGGATCTGGGCTTGGTATGGGGCTGTTGACTTCGCTTTGAGCTTCTGGATGATCCAATTTTGGGCCACTGAGTACGCATGTTGGTCCTTCATGCACGGCTTTTGCACCTGAATGTCTGCAATATACCCTAGCCCCAGACCCCAATCCCTGAACCCAGAACCCACTACATCCCGGAGTGTATTAGCAAGAACGTCAACAGCATCTCTGCACTCTTGTGCCCTACTCCGAGAGTCCCAGACCAACTGTTGCAAGAAAACTCTTCAGCCATACGCAGCTTTGACCCTAAAAACTAAACCCTGAAGCCCTAAACGGGTGTAAGGGCCAAAAGTGTTGCGTCAACCTGCGAAACCCTTGAAAACACCCTTCCGTCCCTTGTAAAAACCCTTCGCTCCCGCTGGAGAACACTACATAAATTTGAAAATGGCCTTTGGACCATACTGCAAAGCCCTGCAAAACCTCGTAAAAACGCTTGCACAGCCTCAACAGAAAGATCAAGCCCCTCCGAAACACTTTCTAAGCTCGTCCTGAACCAACTCATATCAAGCTGGGCCCTGATCCTTAGAACCCTAAACCCTACACCCTCAAACCCCAAAACCCTAAACCCTCGACCCCCAAACCCCCTAAATCCTTAAAATTCTGAAACCCTAAACCTAACTTATATCAAGCTCAATACAGCGAACCCTCCTCTTCTAGGTTCGTGTTGGGAATCTAAATTAAGCTACAATAAGGGATCTATAGAATATTAAAATTCCTTAACAAGAACCCCTAAACCCCTAAACCGTAAACCCCTAAAGCCCTCAAACCCTAAACCCCTGAAACCTCTAAACCTCTGAACCTTAGACCCTCAAACCCTAAGCCCCTAAAACCTCTAAATCTGAAACCCTCAAACCCTACACCTAACTTATGAAGCTGAACACAACCCTTTATTACGATAACTTAAACTCATGCAGGGGCCCTAACTATAAGTTAATATAATATCCCAATTCATTAACAAGAACCCCTAAACCCCGAAACCCCTAAAGCCCTAAACCCCTAAAACCTCTAAATATGAGTGAGACTCCTTAACAAGAAGCCTAATTATGGCAACTTAAACTCATGAAGGGGGCCTAATCAGAAATACAATAGCAATATAATATCCCAATTCCTTAACAAGAACCCCCACTCCTGCGGCCCGAGAGGCTACACTGCCACCTTCGCCTTCAGAGGCAAGGAGGCCGATCCCCACCAACGAGAACCTCGAGTGCTCGAGGTTTTAGGGTATAGGGATGATATTGCATGATATGATAGCATGGTGTAGCATGGTATGGAATAATCGACGATATTAAAGTAAAGTATAGTATAGTATAGTGTAGTTAGTATAGTCTAGTATAGTAGCTTGGGGTTTAGAGTCTCAGGGTTTAGGGGGTCTTAAGGTCCTTGGGCCGTTCTGAGGGCACTTAACGGGTTCTTATGAGTGCTGTGAACATTAACTAGGTTCTTATGGCATTATCGGTCATTGACCACGTGACTGACATGAATATCCGAGTTGGGCTTGCCGAACAACTTCTCGTCCAGATCAACGACGGTTGCTTTGAGAATCTCTGGATTCGCGCTCCACCCCAAGTCGCATTCTTGACTCAAGGCTTGACCAAGTGGAATGACTGCGTTGTCAGACGGCATTGTCTATGTACAGTGCCGGTGGCTCCACCTGCCCGCAGACTAGAGCCGTGCCTGCGAATTGATGCCGGCTCGTGAGGGTCTGTGCCAATTTCATTCCCCCATTTGAGTCTTACCCGCCTTCAACGGTCATGCGTGGATGAAATTGACCGACTTCTGGGACACATGCGAGCGCTGCTCCCAGGCGGTGACGCACGAGTCCCCAACTCCCTACTCGGGGTGGCAAAACACCAAAAGGGTCTGTCTGGCACTGCAACGTCTATGTGCACCAGAGCCAACAGTTTCACGGGTTTGGTGCTTGGGGTTCATCTGTGAGTCCTAAAATCCACTGTATTCGAAGCTGATTATATACTGCAACAATCAAGCAGTTATAGCCTACTTTGTTGCAGGATTTGGAGCTACAAACAAGGCCTCGAGATCCTTGCTGTCAGGGTTCAGGGTGTTAGGGATTTAATAAAGGCGTTGCTTGCTTTATTCAGGGTCTGGTCCTGGATTTTGGCGACTTTGCTTGTGTTCATGAGTTCAGGGTCTTCAACAGTTGTATCCACAAGGGCTCTACTTGTAGAATTCTGCAATCCCTGCACCACCAGAGTTTTGGAGGCTCTCGTCCGGTTTCGCTAGGGTTCAGAGGGAGCAGGGTGTCTGTCGGCGCGGTTGCAAGGTCGTCAGTTCTGGCCAACCCCCCGTCAGGAGCGCAGTGTTCATTCTAGATTTCGACCGGCCATAAAGTGTATCCCAAAGCTTACGCCTTACTACGACGTAGGTCAGGAATACCGAAGCTGCACTACATGACCACAAGCCTAAATGAAAAGATAAACATGAGGACCCTGAATTGGACCAAATCCCATGAGAGCTCAGGAAATCCCCTCCACAAATTTCAACTACAATATTCTCGCTGATTGAGACACACTGGTGCCTCGGAGTTCCCTAAATTTTAACTCAAGGGTCTGCATAATCAGTAATGGCGTCCCTTTGAGTTCCGATGTGATCAGCCCGAAGCCCTCTCTGAATCAAGCCCACAACCTAAAGACCAGGGATGCGGCGGCGGCGCGAGCAGCCACAACCTCGTAAGATTTTCGCTTGCTTAAACCTCTAATAAGCTTGACTCTAAGAACTTCAGCGGACTTTCAAAAAACCTTGGAGTTTACAGAAGTTTGAACATTGCCCTAACCCAAAGCCCTAAACCCTAACCCCTACGGTTCTAGTTCTGCTTTCGGTTTTGAATCCTACTATTTTGGGGTTGTAGGCCCAGGCTTTCTTAATCAGGCTCCTTACATTACCCTTAAAAGGGCTCGCATAGTACCCTTAGCTAGTACAGGGGCCTTAATAATTAGAATAGGGTTATGGGACCCATTATACTATAACTCTGAGAAGGAACCCCCAAAACAGTATTGGTAGCTGTTTTGGCCCCTACATTACACCCTTATGGTACCCTGACCAGGCCCCACAAACGGCCTTTTCAAACCCCAAGTCCTTCTTCGGGCCTCTTTCGGTCGTACGGTTGATGATAAGAATCCTGCATTACCCATTAATAAGGAACATACCATAATTCCCATAGTTTAGGGTCCTTAAGGTAATGCAGGATTTATATCATCAACCGTAGTTTCGCCCTTTTAGCGCTCAGGCTCGGGAGGTTAGGGTCGATGACGTACGGGTCAGGGCAGAGTCTTAGGGTACGTATCTGGGTAGTTACGGCCCCTTTTTGGGTACCCCAAGTATTAGGTGCCGTATTATAATAAGGACCCAGAAAGGGCACCATAATCTTGACAACCACCCAGATGTTTCAAGCTTAAGTATTTGGGATCTTAGGCTTAGGTGGGCACTATATTGAAGATTCAGAATACAAGGCAAGGGACTTCACATCCAGATCATTACAGTTCACATACCCAGGCAGAATCCCCCTCCCCAAGACTTGCGCTCGACCCTAAAACCCGAAAACTGACCCAAGCCCTACCAGTAGAACTTGAACCCGTCTAATTTACACCCCAAACCCTCAACCCTCAACCCAAAACACTGTACCCCCAGACCTTCAACCCTACAAGTTGAGACCTAAACCTTATGTAAACCCTAAACACCCAAAAACTAGACCCTAAAAATGGCCCGAACAAGAAACCCCCAAACCCGACCCACGAAGGCGGGACGCCAATTGAAGGGTCGGAAGAGGCCGCGGTGCACAAGCCTCGGCTTTTGCTGCAGATGTCGAATACAAGGGCATCAAACGTTAGTCCTTTAGGGCTCAGTCTGGGTTGAGAGTTTAAGGGTTTAGGGTTTAGGGGTTAGGGTTTAGGGTTTAGGGGTTAGGGATCGGATCGGACTGCGGTCAAGTCTCAGTCGACGTCGGACTGCCCAGAAGGCAGTATTAATTAGAAAGCTGTTGCAGAACATTGAAAAAGAAAGGGCAGCGCAGTCACTCCATACCCGCATGTTGGAGCGTCGCCGCAAAAGTAGCTGAGCGGCCATCCTCGAGTGCAGCCCAAACTGCATCCCGCGTGGCTTCGCTAGCAATCTGCCACTCCGACAGAGATCGTCGGCAGGCAGCTTCAAAATCACTGTCCACATCTTCAAACAATCCAAGCTCCCTAAATCTTACAAGCTGTTCAGCAGAGAGAGTCTCTTCTCCTGAAACGGGAAGCGGACCTGCAGTCCGGACGGCGGGTAGTGCGTGCCGGGGCAGGCTCTCATCAGGCCCGGTAGAGCAGGCAACCGGGGCAGGGGTCGGATGTGCTAAGGAAAGGACATGCCTCCCACAGGAAGGCTTATCGTGGTGCAAGTGGCGTAGCAACCTCGAGTGCTGCCAGAATTGGCGTAAGCAGCAGCTGCAAACACTCCTGGGCGCTGAGGCAGCTAGCACTGTCAGCTTTTTGTGCTTGCTCCACATGTGAGCACGCACCTGGTGCAGCGTGTTAAATCTTTCATCACAATGCTCGCATTGAAAGGGCTGAGCAACACGCACCGCGCCTTCCTGCGCGGTAGGAGCGGCGCCCGCGTTGGCCGTCGCACGCCGTTTGGCGCGTCGCAGCTGGCTTCCAAGCTTGTGTGGCTCACAAACTGCCGCGTCTATGAAAGCCGTGGCCGAAGTATATGGCTGGTACTGCTTCCAATTGCCAGACAACTGATCCAGCCAGAGCACCGCCTCGGTGGCTGCATGGAGCCAGGCGCTCTCGGAAGCATCGGCCTCTTCGAGAAGCGCATCAACAACAGCTGTTTGCTGGAGTGCGCCCAACATACGCAAGTGCTCCAGGATGAGGAGACGCCAGGTATCGAGGGGGCTTGGCCTGGCTACCTCCCGGCAAAGAGCGTGAAGCTCCAGAAAAACAGGGCCGTGCTCAGTGAGGCGAGGGGGTGTGACGCACCGGTACAGAGCCCCAAGACCGGCCTCCCATGCCTGTAGCACCTGAGTGCTGGGAGAACCCCAGATCGCAATGCCATAGCTGGCTCGGCTAAAGGCCAGCGAATCCAAGATCCGCATTCTGCTGTCAAGCCGGACTTCTCGTCTCCGAAGAACTTGTTTGGCGATGGGGGCTGCAGCTCCTTTGGCCATGCCTATTTTGATTCGGAGGTCCTTGAGGGGCCGGCCCTTTGCAGTCAGTACCGTGCCGAGGTGCTTGTACTGAAAGACACAGCGGACATCAATGGGAGGCACCGTGTCGAGGCTGACAGTGCCCTTTCCAGTTCTGAAAAGCCGGTGTCCGACCTTGGTGGCCCCCGCTCCTCCCAAAGAAAGCAGGACCTCAGTCTTTCCGGGCCCATAATTTGGACTCATCGCCCGGCGCAGGCATGCGTGGTGCAGCGCACTGCCAGTTACGGCCACGATCTCCTCGATGCGATCGGCAGGTCCCTGCACCAGGATCGCGAGGTCGTCTGCCCAGGTCGGGACCTGTGCCTTCGGCATGCCGGACGCTTCCAGAGCATCGCCTACCTCCGCGATGAGGCTGGTGACGGCAAGCGCGAACATGGTGTCCGAAATCGCATCGCCTGGCCGAGAGCCAACCTTCGTCACCGTAAGTTCGGGAACCCCATCCATCACAAAGTATGTGTGGCGGAACATCATCGCAAGGGCGTGCTTAAAGTGTGCCGAGGCTGTGGGCAGGAGGCCCCCCGTGCGCACGAAGTCGGCGACTTCGGAGACGTAGTCCGGGCTGACTTTCAGCTTCTGGAGGAGCTGGCACAGGGTGGCGTCTGAGAGGTCCGGCTCATAGACCGCTTCGCGAATCAGCCGATAGTAGGCGGCTGTGAGGTCAAGAAAGATGACAGCGGAGGAGAAACCTCCAGCAGCTGCAGTGCGCCCCTTTGTGAGGAGGAAGTGAGTGAGGGCCACAGGAGAGCTGTTGTTCAGACACCCTTGCTGTAGCGGTTGCCGGCTCTCCTCAATGCTGCTCAGCAGTTCTGGGCGCATAAGCTTATGGTGCATCTTTGCAGAAGGGTCCATCAAGGCGATGCTGCGAAAGCTGGAGGCCTGCACCGCCAAACCAACTTTCTTGAAGAGGGCCGACAACTTAGCACCGCGGTATTGTACCGGCTCCGTGAGCCTGACATGCGACTTGACGAAGACTGGCAGCAGGGCGGCGGCTGCAACAGTAGGACAAGCCTTCCACACACAGACTGGAACCCCCGAGGGTCCCGGTGCCTTCCCGTCTTTGGCCTGGCGAATGCAGGCCTCGACCTCCGACAAACACGGCAAGTCTGCCAAAGTGAAGGCCTCCGGGCATAGGGGCTGCATTGGTAGCTGAGCATATTCGGCTCGCGGAAGAACATATCCAGCCTCCTGCTTTTCGAAATGCCGCCGATGCACAGACTGTTGCTGTTCGTGAGTGGTAGCCGGTTCACCCTGCTCGTCATGCAGTATGGCTAAAGGCCCGAAGCCTTTGATGATGCCTCTCCCTGCTGGGCGGAAAAAGCGGAGCGCTGCAAAGAGAGCCTTGGAGTCTTGCTTGGTGGTAGCCTCTGCATAGACCTGTGCCATACGCTCAATGTAGGCTGCCTTTGAGGCCTTTAGACAAAGGAGCAGGCTGTGGCGTACAGTGCGCCGCTCTGCAATGGCGGTGGCTTTGGAGGCAGCGGCAGCAGCAAAAAGGCAAGCATGGCGCAGCAGCGTGCCTTTGGGGAAGGCTCGGGCCCCAGTAGCGTTGCAAAGCTGCCTGAAGCCTAGCAGTAGCTGTGCCCGTTCCCCCTGCTGCCCGTGTTGGGCTATGCTCCGCTTGAACTCTTTGCGCTTTCGAATCAATGCCCAGGCCTCCTCGGAAACATACGGCCGCGCTGCCTGGACCTGTTTTGGGCCTGAAGTACACTCGCGCCACAGGGCTCGGTCTAGTGCCGCGACATGCGAGTGGATATTGTCAGCCCAGGGATGGCTGCTGAAGGATCGACAAACACTGTCAACGTCGCATTGGGCACTCCTGACATCCTCCACCGTGCGCAGTGGAATGCGTCTGTATTCGAGCGTTGGCTCGCCAGCAGGTAGGCCGGCCATGCAAACAGCGACAGTAGAGGGGAAGTGGTCATCAGGGCCGCCGTCGTCAAAGTCATGCATGACACGGCTGGACTGGACATTGGGAAGAAGCGCAAGGGGGAGGAGAACGTAGTCAATACGGTGCTTGCCCCCAGTGGGCGAAAGCCACGTGTATGCCGCCTCATCCTCAGGTGCCAAAATCCCATGAGCCCCTGCAAAGGTAGCGGGCGCGCAAAAGTCATGGTGGTCGCACAGATGACGGAGCAGCTCCCCATTGGGCGTCTCGTCGTCGGGTGCGTGCTGCCCGATGCCTTCACTGCAATACTGTCCGACCTTGGCATTGGCGTCCAGGCCTGTGAGGATGGGTATCTGCTTCTTGCAATGTGCGGCTATACAGGATTGTAGTCGCCGCCACCAGGCCTGCGCCTCCGCCGCGGTGGCTCCTGAGTGTGGGGCGTGCGCCGAGAGGAGGTAGCAGTCAAGGCGCGGCGCATTTAGCCTGGCCAACAGGATGCGGGGCTCTGCAAGGAGAACCTTGACGTGGCGCTTGTCAACATCTCCAAGCGGCGAGGATCTGGCGACCCATATGGCACATCCTAAGTTGCCCTTCAAGGCTGGGCTTCGGATGTCTCAAAGTAATCTTTGGCCGAGCATTGCCCGTTGGGCTGCCTGGTCTCCTGAAAGAAGATCACATGCTGCTGGCGGCTCGCAAACTGTTCGCGCAGTATTTCCTTCTTGCCCTTCATGGACTGCACATTGTAAGTGCACAGGTTAAGGGCTGCGCCAGTGCGCTTGCGCTTGTGTTCGGCAGGTGCAGCCTGGGGCAGGCAGCTCTCGGGAACCGGGTCCGCAGCCTCGTAGGTCCCACTGGCAAGCTGGCTGAGAGTCGGCAGAGAGGCAGCTGGGTGGAGCAAATGCCAGAGCCACCCTAACGCATGGTGGCGGAGGAAACTGGCAAGCTTCTGTGGCATCGCCGGTGTACTGCCATGGCAGGCTATTTTAGCGAGCCGATCTGTCAGCTCGTTTGGGGCCCAGCCTGCGTGTCCTGGCACCCATTGAGCAGTGGGCGGGCGCGGCCTTCGTTCAAGTGCCTGCCACAAGTGCCTGCACTTTTCTAGCAACTGGGCTGTAGCCCCAGCTTGGCGACAGCCGGCCTGACCAGTGGCGATGTGAAGCACTGTTTGGCAATCGGTCCAGACACTGAGGGCAGGGGTTAGGGTTTAGGGTTTAGGGGTTAGTGCCCTAAGGGCTTCAGAGTTTAGGGAACAGAGGTCTAGCAGTGGCAGCATTGCTCATTACTCAAACGTTGTGCATTCAAACTTTCAGTTTTTCAGGGGCTGGAGTTTAGTGCTTCAGGGATTTTGGGGCCGTTTAGGGGTTTAGGGCTTAGCAGGTGTTGGGAGTTTGATTTCAGGTCTGGTGAGTCCTTAGCCAGACCCGAGAACCCAATGCCTTTTGGGGGCCCTTTGGGTCAAGGCTTCGAGTTTTTCTAGACGGGGCAAACCAATATAGTGGCCACTATAATTAGAAAGCCAGACTTGTGGTATACCGCATTACTCAAATCTGAAACCCTGCGACGCTAGCCTAATATCCCAAACCCTAAACCCGACTTCGCCAACACCCTAGTAACCTAGTAGGTTTCAAATGGCCTGAAATACGTTAAGACCCCAAACCATGGAGCTGTGGTGGGCACTGACTACGAACAACATAGAACTTTACTTCTCCTTCTCCAACTCTGGGAGAACTGGTTAAGCCCTCACCACGTCCCACAAATCGGAACCTACAAGATTTTACTAAAGAAACCCTGAAGAACAGCTTGATTAATCCTCTGCAGCAGCCCCAGCCGCAAAAATGCCCAGAAGCCCTACGGGTGATGATATAAATCCTGCACTACCCTGAGGACCCTAAACTACAGGAATTATGGTCTAATCCTCATTATGGGTAATGCAGAATTGATATCATGAACCCGATTATCTTCTTTTCGCTTCGATATAGTTTGGACTCCTCAGACTGGACCACTGCTTTCACAAACTATCCGGGCTGGAGGCTCAAAAGGCTGTACGTGTGTATGTATATACAACATAATAGAACATACTATAATATAATATGAGATACCAACCGTATAATATAATTATAGTAGAATAGATATATATATATATAAGGATTCTAAACACGGTCCAGAAAGGCTTGGGGCACGCAGCCTTACCTGTACGCCAAGAAAGGGGTGGCCCTGAACATGTATGAGCAGCTTGGCATTCCCAGCTTCTTTATGACACTCTCCTGCCACGCGCGGCAACCTGCCATGCTCCTCGCGGCTATCTCCGGGCGGCTGCTGCGGCTGCATCCCGAACGGCCGCAAGGAGAGTTGGAGCACCACGCTGCCGAGATCCTGCACCTCTACCAGAACGACAAGAACTTCAAGTGGGATGGGCTCTCGCCCAACCAGCTGTGCAACCAGCAGCCGGCGGTGGTAGCCCAACAGTTCATGCACCAGCTGTCCCAGCTGATGTGGTGGCTGCAGTCCGGCACACATGCACGAAAGTTCCATTTAGACGAAGACGGTGACCCGCAAGATGAGGTCAAGGAGAGCGACGGCGAGGACGCGGAAGACGATGCCCAGGCCCCGGCCCCGGACTCCGCAGGCCTGCACCACCGCATGCACAAGCAAAGGCCGCCTTCTAAAGTTTTGGATTACATCATTCGCATAGAATGGCAAAAGAGGGGCTACCCCCACGCTCACATATTGCTGTGGATCGAAGAGTGGGCGAAAGCCAAGAAGCAGTCAGATGAGCCGGCGCCCGACAACGGCGAGGCCACGGTCCCAGACTGGTCGGACGAGGAAGCCATGGAGAGTTTCATTCCCAAGTCTGCGGAAGATCTCAGCGACAAGCACATCACCACCAAGTCTCCGAACTCGTGGCGCCAATCCCAGCGTGTAGCAGCCCGAGAGAGAGGTGAACGCAAAGCTCGCCGCAGAAGTGGTGCACAACCACACGCCATATTGCGGCATGTACACACAAGGCAGTTGTCGATCTGGGTTTCCACACGACCCGGAGCCGCGGACCCGACGACGAACGTCTCAGGAGCAGTACGCCAAAAGCCGCTGGAAAAGCAGCCTTGCCGTGAGAAGAGTCAAGGGGGACAGCATGATGGGCCAGTACAACATACGAATACTGAGGAGGTGGAGGGCAAGCATGGACTTGCAGGTCATTTTCGAACTCACAAGCGCCAGCCGCTACATATTGGGCTACACTTTCAAATCGGAGGAGGATCGCGACGCGCAGCGTCGCATGGAGAACATCCTGGCCGACCTGACGTCCAGCACTGCGGGCGAGGGCCTGGACAATCAGAAGGTCTACAAAGCAGCGCACGCAGCGTTGCAAGGCAAGACCACTTCCACCTTCGAGGCATGCCACCTGCTACTGGGTTACCCGATCATCGAGTTCTCCAGAGACAACGTTTGGGTGCAAGTAGGACCTCCGGACACCTGGACCGTGTGGGTGCCAAAGCACGAGGAAAAGGTGGCCTTGAAGCAGCCTGACCATTACCACAGCAAGAAGGCACCGAAGCGGGGACCTGCCTGCCGCTCATCACTGGTACCGTGAAATGCAGACGAGATTCGGCGACCAAGAAACAGCCTTGCCGGTGGAAGGTGGCGAACCGATTTCCTGTCGGTTCATGGACGTCACCTTCCTGGACTTTTGTGCGGCTTTCAGGTACATAGGCGTCCAAGAGCCACAACCTCGCAAGAAGCCTGCGATCGTTGGCTACCAGAACTTCAACCCGGGCGAGGAGTCGGAAGCCTTCTACTACTCCAAGTTGCTGCTGCATCTAGTCTGGAAGGAGCCAGGCGATTGGCTGGTGGAGCAAGACGCAGGAAGCCACGCTGCAGCATTCCATCGCGTCGCCCGAGACGTGAACGGCCACCCGGATTTCCTTCGGTCCAAATGCTTCCCTCAGCTGGACGGGACAGTGAACGCCGTGACTTGGAATTCACCCTACTGTTATAGGCACTTTGGGTTCAAGGCCCGAAACATCCTAGACCCCCAAGTACTAGAGCCAAGAGTATCTAGGAATAAAAAGGGTGCCCTTTTTGGTTTAAAGGTGGCTCAGGAGCGAACCTGAACCCTAACAAAGGGAATAACGGCCTATTCTAGGTCCTAGAATACCATTTGGGGCTCAGCTGAGGGGTCTACAGTCTACAGCTCAAGGTCACAGAGTCAAGCATTTAAGGTGCAGGGCTTGAAGGATTGCTGCTTCCGGTCTGCGGTCGAGGAGGGTACATACAAGATTAGAACTACTAAAACCGCTATAATATAGGGGCAGTAATAATTAGAACAGGGTCTTGGTGCCGGCTGTAATTATATGGATCCATGGGGTATAGTCTCATGATGCAAGTACAGTCTACTAATTATGACAAGAGCCGCAAGGAACAGTATTCATGATTATTTAGGCTTCTACGGTATATGAGGTTCTAGACGGCGCTTAGGATGTAAGGCCCTTAACTGAAACAGCACACAAGGCTCTTGCTTAGCTTCCCGGGGTGCAGCGTGTAGGGTAGCTGTGTCATTAAACCCAAAGCCCTGTCGTTCACAAGCCCCAGAACCCAATGTCTCCCCTACTCCCACAGTGCTGACTCTAAGCCCTACACCTAAACCACAAAGTCCTAACCCCGAACCCTAAACCCCAAGGTTCTGAATCCTAATAAAGGCCTGACCCTGAGCCCTAAAGCCCACTGCCCTACCCCTAAAATACCGGGGACTGATGGCTTGGCGCTTTCGCAGCATGCAAGGAGTAGTGCGACCTAAATAGGTTGAAGGATAATATAGGGGCCTTAATAATAAGGCTTCGCACGCTCCCTTCTGTTTTGTCTGCGAGGGTGCAGAGTCTTGTACCAAAGAAAAGAACTAGAGGCACAGCTTTCGAAAGTTGGCTTCGGCTGTTTTTACAAATCTACCTTACAAGTCTTCAGCCAGAAGCTTTTGCGACCCAACCTGCAGCTTACAATTCAGGACGACATACTGCAGGCACAGGCATCTCGGATACCTTTACAAGTCTAGTGGGTCGCGAAGCTGCGCACTGGAAAGAAAGAGAGAAGGCTCCACTAATACTGCATACAAGTAAAGCTCGGCTAATGTCTTTGTGAACCCAGTTGTTTAGCAGAGCTCCCTCTCATCCGAAAAAAGGCAGGCAAAGAGAAGCGGTGCGTCGTCGCGAACCGACAGAACCTGGGCGGGAGGGTGGGAGCCTAAAAGTTGCGGCTACGCAAAACAAGTTCGCGCTACGCCTTAAACTACCAAGGTTACGTCAAAGGCTTCGCACGCTCCCTTCTGTTTTGTCTGCGAGGGTGCAGAGTCTTGTACCAAAGAAAAGAACTAGAGGCACAGCTTTCGAAAGTTGGCTTCGGCTGTTTTTACAAATCTACCTTACAAGTCTTCAGCCAGAAGCTTTTGCGACCCAACCTGCAGCTTACAATTCAGGACGACATACTGCAGGCACAGGCATCTCGGATACCTTTACAAGTCTAGTGGGTCGCGAAGCTGCGCACTGGAAAGAAAGAGAGAAGGCTCCACTAATACTGCATACAAGTAAAGCTCGGCTAATGTCTTTGTGAACCCAGTTGTTTAGCAGAGCTCCCTCTCATCCAGCTCCCCCCTGCATTGCAAAGCGATCAAGCCGCAACGTGCGCCGGAAGAAAGAAAGCGGGGCTTTCAGAGGAGGACGTGAAATATCAAAAGTGATTTCAGCGAGGCGAGCTACACCGTCGTTGATGTAGACACGGGCGGTTCTGTCAGAGCCCCACCGGCCTAACTGGCGCACCGAATCGAAAGACGGGTGCTTTTGGAAGTACATGGTTGCACCTCCTCGTCTGAGGCTGTAAGGGCGAAAACCCCAGCCAGAGAGGTTCAGTGTGGTGAGAACCTGATCGAACTGCTGACGAAAGAGATAAGAAGAGAAAGGTACGAGAAAAGTCTGCGGTGACACTTGAGATTTCCATTTGGCCAGAGCGCGGCAGACAAAGTCCACTCTCAAAGTCACGGAGTCTTCTGCTCCAGTTCGCTGAGAGGTTTTGGTAAACCCGAGGTTGAGGACGGCAAAATCCTGCCTTGGACTGATCTGAACATGGCACGCCTGAAGCTCCAGAAGTTCTCCGGTTCGCAAGAGGCAGTAAAAACCCACGAGAAGTGCCAAAGACATCTCCGGCTTTTTCTGAAGCAACAAGCACCCAGACAGGGCTTGGAGCAACTCTTCAGGCAGTGGAGCTGCCCTGTCCGGCATCTCACATTTCTGCCACGTTTTAACCAATCTCCAAGAGAGGGCCAGACAGCCTCGAAGAGAAGGTCGGAGATCCTGGAGCCCAGACAGCCCATCAGTTGCAAGTGAGAGGCTATCTCCTTCCTGCCACAAGTGTTCCATGTACAGAGAAAACAATCGGTCCAAAGACAAAGCATCGTCGGGGATGCGCTGCCCCATGCATTTTGCATAAAAGTAAAAAGCTTGAAGAGCCTTGTCGTAGCGATCCCGGGTTTTCGGTGCCACGGTAAGAGAGCGTAGAGTTCCCAAAGTTTGACGCAGTTGTTTCCTGTCTTGCTTAGTCCGGCCCTTTGGAAGGACCCTTACTTTCGCCATTTGCGTTTCACGCGAGCTCGACGGCTTGGCCTGTCGGCCGGGTTCGAGTGGGTGGAGACATAAGCAATGACAGGATGTGCGCCAGTAGCTAACAAAAGGGAACTCAAGCGGCTCATGAGGCACTGAATTTTGCGGGAGCTGCTGCGGCCTCTGTTTAAAATATGCACGCAGACCATAGAGTCGGTCAAATGGAGAAATCTCATCCGGAGATGTTGCTTGCGCAAAATGCGCCATCTCAAAGAAGTGTATATGGCACGCAATTCAAGCTTGTTGATGTGGTCTGAATTGGGGGAAGGCCACTTCCACCCGCAGATTTCGCGCCACCGCCAAAGGGAGACTGGGATTGAATTTCGAAAGCGCTGGTACGAACGTGTATCCGCACCGACTTGTAGGAGGACGTCGTCTCCTTTTGAGGACACTTGGCTAAGGAGCTTTCGAGCTAGCAATCCTTCTGGGGCGAAAACACCTGGGTCTTGATGGAGGGCCCTCCAGGCGAGGAGAGCCGCCCCATAAGCAGAGGACCCTTTGAAAAGAGTGTCTAAAGCTTCCGGAAAAGTGCGAATGAGGCAGAGCTTGAGAGGCGAAAGAAGTTGCAAAAGGAAAAAGGCCACCACAGGAATAGACCAGGCGTTGCCAATCAAGGTGAGACGAACGTCATCATGTAATTGAGCTCGCGTTTTGATGTCGGACTTGGTGAGGCAGTTGAAAGTGAAGTCTGTGGGCAGTCCCATGATCCGCTCGCGCTCATGGACCGAAGGGGTACGGGCTTCCATTCCTTTCCAAACGAGATTGCAGTCTTTGTATTGGTATGGCGGAAAACGGTGGCGGTCTTGAGACCATCGCATTTTAGCCATTTCGTCGCATCTGCTGAGGCCAGCTGGATGGCTTCGGGGATGATCTGAAGGCTGTGACGTGGTAAACGTACTCAGGCACGTGGCTGTGGGATGAAGGTTCCAACCACGCTCAAGAACCAACCGAGGATCTGCGACGAACGAAAACGTTACCATGCCATAGCTTGTTGCCGAAGAATTTGGGGGCGGTCGCAAAACGACACCATCCTCAGACTCCAAAGACCAATCAAACCAGTACAAGCGCTCACGGCGGGCCAAGGAAAGACCACTAGCGCACGCCTTGTATGGCAAGACCTGGGCCTCCTTCGTCATAATGGCTCGGTCACTGGCCTCCAAACTGAAAAGACCCTCCTGAAAGAAGTGGACAGGGCACCAGCTGAAAACAGCTCGGAGATGGCAGACAATGGTTTTGAGTTTGGACACAACCTCGCCATGTGGCTCCGCGGCCCCAGCACCAACCAGGACCAAACGAGCATTGCTAGCTTTGCCGGCCCATTCCAAACACGTAGCCTCCGAAATATCATTTACGTCATCAATGAAGACCACATCCGAGAAATGGCTTTCGACGACCCTTTTGGCAGAATCATCTGATTCAACTGATACATGTAGTAACACTCTTGACCGCAAAAGCTCCAGGGCCACCCTGAGGCAGCTGAGATCGTCGCGTAAGCCGATACAGACGATTCCACCATCAGGTACATCCGGCTCGTAATCTCCCCTGAAACCAGACTGAGAAACTTGTAGACCAAAAGGGGTGATGCCGTTTGACGCGCAAAGTCCCCCGCCCAGGCAGGAGGCATCGCTAGCAGTGACAATCCCCGACACTTCAGTTCGGAAGTCCATGTGGGCCAGCGGCAATAAACCCAGGAAAACGAGGAGCTCAGAGATCACACCCGAAGGCAAAGTAAGCACGCGATGAGAGCACAGGTCAAAGCTGTGAATGAATCGCCATACGTAGTTCAGAATGCTCATCATTGGCCTCCGAAGCATTGCGAAATATACCAGACCTCCGCAAACGACTTGCATCTGCTTCTGTGTGCTTTTTCCCCTCCTCAACAAATCCAAAATAGCTCCCACATATCGACTCAACTTTTCCTTCTTTGGCCTGGCCAAACCAGAAACACCATCAATCTCAGCTCCTTGGACTTCGGCATGGGTGGATTGCTTGACTGATTTTCCGCTGTTCAGTGGTAGACCTGCCCGATGATACTCCTCCAAAAGTGGCTCCAAGTCGGGCGAAACCTTCCCCTCAAGTAATGAGCTCATGTGCGGGTTGACCTTTTCCAACATGTCGAAGTTGTCCAAATAAACCCTCCACATAGGATTAGCGCTAGTTGCCGGGCGGTCTTTTCGAATTTCTGCGCTTGAAATCAATCGGCTGGGTCCGCCCTGAATCTTCCGAATGAGGTTTCGGTGCAGATGTTGAGCAACCCCGACTGAATTGAGGTAGCCCATCGGAAGAACCTTCGCGCACAAATAGCAAGGCTCAGTGCAATGTGGAGGGACCAAGTCATCAGGAACGGGGCGATTGAAACTCAATAGTGGCAACCAACTTTGGGGCATTCCGAAAAGATAGAACATGCACTTGAGATCTTCAGAGGAGATAACAAGATGCTCATCCGGATGGGGCTGGAGAGAATTCATTTGGGAAAGAAGCGGCAGAGTGCCGACGTCTCCCTCAACTGATTGGGAGATTGAGTTGAGTGGAATGAGATTCATGATAAGCCGATGGATGGAAACACCATCCTTCTCTTCCCCTTTTTCTACTCCGAACATACCATTGTGAAGAGGCTGACCTCCCGCAGTGATCAAAGCAGAGCGAGGCAGTACTGCGCACAAGTCGTATTGAACCAGACCCCTCGCCAAAGGACCCCAATCTTCATCTTGTACCATAACCCTCGAAGGACGAACTGAATGCTCCTCGAAACCAGGTTTCAAATACTTAGTTGGATTCAACAATAGGTCTCGCACACCGTCCTCTGCCAGATCCAATGCTGAAATACTCGCAATACGTCCGTATGGGAGCGCTGGCCTAATGTTCTCCCATTTGGTCCAACGTGCCACTTTCACCTCCTCGCCTGAATAGGAAATACTTCTCACCTTGAAAAATTCGTCCCAATCAACCTCTGCAATAGTGAATTCGTTCTCAATGAAAAGGCGTACTCGACTGTGCAAATAAGAAATGATTTGCTGCTGTAAAGGTGTACCCGGCCAAGCTGCGAAAGAAGAATCTTGACCGCCATGCATATAATTTAGGCTTGCCACCAAAATCAACATCCACGAAGCTTCAGGGTCATCTTTATCAGGGTTGTAAGGTATAGAATTTGGCCCAGGCAGGGGCAAGGGAAAAATGTCATCACGACCACGTTTCTCCCCAGCCGTCAAACCTTCTGTACCCTCGCAGAAATCCTTCAACCAAATGCCAAATGAACTCTGCAAGCATCTGCCCAGTACCAAATCTAGAATAGAAGAACCCAACAGCTTCGAACTGAAAGAGGCTGAACTTGAAGACACATCCATCCCATTCTTGCTGACGGGAGGCTCGGCCCCCACTGCGGCATCGGCCAAGGGTCCACTCCTTTGACCAGCCGCAGAAACACACGATACCCCTACCCTCCTAGGAAGAGGAGAGCCGGGATTTCGGTGCTTCAGTGGGGGCGAACGGGATCCACGCGTCCGGCTCCTCCGTTGTCTTTTGCTCCTCCCTTGGTTCCTTTCCCTCCTTCCTTTCCTTTCCCTGCAAACTTCCCTTTGCCATCGCCCTTCTGATTCCAACCCTTGCCCCCTTTCCCCAAGTCCCGAGTGACCTTGAAATCTGTTCTGAAAGACTTCGTCGCCTCCTGGGCCTCTGATAGACCGCTGATTCTCTCCTGATCCAAAGGCACTAACTCCATATTCTGAGCCACCTGCCACGAGGCACCTCCCAGAACTAATTCGATGGCCTTCAGGCGCTGCACTAAGATGTCGAGGCAACCGAGAATGTCCCTCTGAACCAGCTTGTCTAGGCAATACACCAGGGTTAGCACTTCTCTCTTCTGACCTGGGGCGAGCTGTCTGTTCATGATGTGCAACCTCGTGTACTTCAGGAAAAGGGGCTTTGGCTTGCTTGTCTGGTCCTCCCCGAAACTCTCCACCAATAATCTGCTGACCTCCTCGAGGGCGTGACGAACTAGAGCACCGGGGGCTTGTC
>CAJNDT010001070.1:40000-89535 GCA_905221615.1 Symbiodinium sp. CCMP2592
AATGACTTGAGGGTCCATGTACCCATACAGTACATGCTTAGGCACCAAAGTAGTCCCGGTACAGGTACTGTAGGGCCCAAGTATACACTACATGAGTACATGGACACTGGGGTGAGGATTATGGGCACTACAAGCATGAGGCTTGCCATACGGACTATGGATACGATCAGGCTTACTACAACGATTGTGGATAGTATAAGGGTTGCTATGTGCTACGGCGACAGTGACAATTAGAATGCGGTTCTACTGTTTGTACATACAAACATGAACATATGTATATGTATCATATATATATATGTTCACATATGTAGTAAAACTCAATGGGGCAATCTAAGGAATAGTGATCATTGGCAAATAAATAGGCTTGTGTAGCAAGGTTTCGGGCTCCGGCAAGGGTTCCCGGAAGCCTAAAGCACCCTATCACAAATACGCAAGTCTTCAACTGCAGATCCGATAGCATAACTGGCTCAAAGAGGTGTCTCAATAGCTAGAACAGGGCTTGGTGCTTACTACAACTATATCCAGGAACCCTGTAAGGAATAGTATCTTTAAGCTTGTATGCATTAGGCAAGCCGTTGTGAAATCTCAAAGCCTAACACTACAAGTACAAGGTACATTCTTCTGGCTATAAACAAAATCCTGCCACCTGAGCCTCAAATGCCCTGACAACATAATGCTCAGGGCTTGCAGGGATTAGGGTATGAACTCTAGAACTTTTATCCCTGAAACCCAAGGTATCCCCGAACCTCTATCATCTTGGAAACTCCTACCTATAGCCTGGTATTCCCGAAGGGTCCATGTACCCAAATAGTGTTCTCTTGGGCCCCAAAGTACCAAAATAGAGACTACTTTAGGGCCAAAGTACATACTAGTTTGGGCACATGGACCCTTAGGGGTTATCACCATAGAGCTGAACTCAATGATAGGCCACCAACCCTGAAACAGTAGACCATCAACCCCAGAGCCTATATACGATTGTACACAGAGAGCCCGATACCCCTTAATTAAGGAATATAGGTGAAATTATATAGGGCTTCATATTATGATTTAAGCAAAATTCCTTAATCAAGGGGCATTGGGCTCTCTGGGTATAGTTCGCAGGCGAGGTGCACCACGATCCGTGTAGAACTTGGAGGCGTGCTCTGCCAAATCCACCTGAAGTCAGGAATAGTCTGGAAAGGAGTTCTGTTCAAGATCTGGGGCTGGGCAGAACTTCTGAGTGACTTGAAACTTCCTTCTGCGTGGTTTTGCCAGGTTACATAGAATCGAGGGCTTTTGAAAACCCTAAACCCTACAACCCTGGTGTTCCTTTCAGGGGAAAGAACCTGTAATCCTAGAGTCCACAGGGGGGTCTCATGACCCTGTAGCTTCGCCTGCTATTTCCCTGAAGGGCCCATTACAGCTATAGTCTGTAGGGGCTACGGTCTGCGGGTTACGGTTTAATCTCGACACATGTCACTTAAGTCCTCGAACATCTGAACCCCCGAAAAGCCCTAGACGCAGCCTTAGCTTGCGGAGGGTTTTCGTCTGAAAGCATAACCCACCTAGAACCTTACAGTGGCGTTCCTTCTTAAGGTTTACAGGCTTTAGGGTTTAGGGTTCCGGCCGTTAGCAAGTGTTTTTAGGGTTAAGGGTTTAAGGCTTTATAGGTTTAGGGCTTCAGGGGGTTTAAAGTCGCAGGCTTTAGGGTCTATAAGCCCCCGGTTTGGGTTGGTTTCCAGGCTGTTTGCTTGGAGGCGGGTTTGCGATATACGGAGAAACATATATATATATATATAAAGGGTATGACGATCACCCGACATATATCTTGTGTGTCGTGACAGGAATAACCGGTTCCTGTAGGGAGTGCGTTGATAAAGAGCGATGACATTTTTGCAGAGTTATCCGGCTATATAGCTTCGGGATTTCGATTTGATGAATGCATGAGATCAAGCATGGATAGCTCTAGGCTTGGGGCCAATGTGTTTTCACTGGGCCAGGTGTGTCGGGGCTTCTTTCCATGCTTATTAATAATCTTAAGGTTTGAGGTCACTAGGATTGCTTCAACCCACCATGCCAGCCCAGGATCGCTGGTTGATGTTGCCGGTAGGATGTGGCATGCATATGCTCAGGTGCCGCACGATGTCCCAGGAATCGTTGGGGACCGGCTTTTCACAGAACATGCACCGATACTTCATCCAATCTCGAACCATGTCGAATAAGGCCGTGATGAAGCAGGTCCATCTCGCCGAGATTGGCCGCCTAAATAAATCACTTCGTTGTCATGCAAGATATCTGCGAGTCGCAGTTCAGACGCGTAGAAGCGGTCCACCATCGCCAATTCGAACATATGTCATAATTCCTAATTTCTGAAATCATGCTGAATCGGAAACCCCTCAGCTCGGGTTCATGGCTCCGACTCGAGATACAGTGCACCTATTCGGTTCCAGATCTATATCCAAAATCCTCCGAGAGCCGGCTGTATTAGGACTTATGTAAATACGGCCAGAAGCCCGAGTTGCAATAATGTGATCAACGTCTATATCTTGGGCCCTAGATGCAAGAAATCGTCCGAAGAGCTTTATAAAGTCAAATTTAATGTCCGAGTCCAATCAATACATGCGTATGCATTACACCCTACCATACGCTTAAAGCCCCGGAACCCTGGAAGTCCTGAAACCTATATATTATATACCCCAAATTGAATCGAACCCTGCAAGCCAAATATACAATTATTCCGAGTCGAACATATATATATATATATATGCATGATACCCCATGTTAAAGCCCCCGAACCCTGGAAGCCCTGACACCTAATAATATACCCCAAAACCCTGCAAGCCAAATTAAATAATATTCCGAGTCGCGCCCATGCATTACACCCTAAAGCCCCCGAACCCTGGAAGCCCTCAAGGGTTTGGGGTGTAGGGCAGTGTGCAAACCTCTACGTTTACCTGGAGAAATCATACCGCATGGGTTTTCCAATCAAGAACCCTGATATTGTAGGTCATTTGGGGTGCCCATAGGGCCCACATTGTAGGATCCAGGGTGTCGGGGAGGATAAAGATTTACGACTCCACGTTCAAGGGTTTGGGGTTTCGGGCGTGAGCACATACTATCGGGGCCTTAATCGTTGTACTTTAAACATAATAAGGGGCCCCCTAAATAGTCTTGGTAATTACTTAAGCCCCTATGGTACAGAATTGAAAGTCATGTGAGAGACTGTGCCAGTGCCTTGACGGTCCTTGCGTGGTGTGGATGGGTGAGAGCCCACCTACTAGTACTAGTAGTAGTAGTAGTAGTAGTAGTAGTAGTAGTAGTAGTAGTAGTAGTAGTAGCTGTAGTTGTAGCACGAATAGTTGTAGCACCAGTACCAGTAGTAGTGACGTGAACAGAAGCAACAGCACCCACGACAACAACGACAACAACAGCAGGAGCAGCAGCAGCAGCAGCAGCAGCATCATCAACCGTCACCAGCAGCAACAACAACCACAGCAACAGCAAAAGCAACGGCACAATCGCTATCATCAATGTCGTCCTCACAGTCATCGCCATCTTCCTCAAACGTCGTCGTCAACATCAAGACCAACGACCATCGCCACCTTCACCAGCATCATCATCAGCAGCAATATCACCACCACCACCACGACCATCATCAGCCCCATCATCATCATCATCATCTTCTTCTTCTTCATCTTCAGCACATAAGAACAGCGGAAGCATCGGCGGAAGCAGCAACACAACAATACGACAACGATGCCAAACAGTGATTGACAAAAGATGTGCTCTGAGGCTTGAGCTTCGCAGGGTTACTGCCCATTCGAGGCCCGCACTCTCCATGTTATCTAGCCCGCCGAATATCCAAAGACGCCTGGGCAGAGGGTTCACGATTGGGTTCAGGCTTTGGAGCTTATGGGGCTTGGGGTGTTCCTGCACCTCCGAGTGAACCCGCTGCCCAGAACTATACATTGAAGCTCAGCACAGGTCTCGACCCCAGATCGGCACAGGGATGTAGGATGAAGGGACGACAATATTGTAGGGAAGACATTCAATAAGCAAGCAAAACAACCACAACAAAAAACAAGTTGCAACTACATACCAGCAACTTCTACTCACAAAGGAGTAAAACTCGGCCAGCAACCTACAAGGCCACAAAGTAATCCGGAAAGCCCCTCTAGAAACTAAGTGTAGAGCACTGCAAAACGGGGTGCAGCAGTTGTGGAGTAGGGGCATAGTTCTACGGATCACATGTAGTTTTGAGGGCCCGGCGAGTTGGGTTTGCAGACGGGCGCTTAGGTAGCTGTGTGTCCGGTATAAAGCAACTTCCTTTAAAGCTTCGTTTGCAACTGCCGGTACTTTGTTCGTAGCCCTTTCTTGCACTGGGCTTGATCTACGGTCTAGCTTTGTGATAAGAAATTTTATTAAACAAGAAATTAGACTCGGGTCGGTCCAAAAATAAAATATTTGAGACTCTCGTCCAGAAGGAAATCCTAAGTAGTCATGCTTTTGCGTCCCATTTGCTTAGAGTCCTTGTAGGGCTCAGGCCAGCCTCCGGCCTCCACCGCCCGGAACCACCAAAATCAATTTGTTGAGCCTCAACAAATTGATTTTGGACTCCAGCCTTCCCATCCGGCTTAACAAAGGGGACCTTGGACCTAGCCGGGGCACCGCTACACCGAAGTAACTAGCTACGGACTCAGAAGCCTCAAGAACCCACGAGAGAACGACCCTCCCCGAAGAGCCCTGAAGAGAAACCCAAACCCAGGACCGGCTCTTTTTCTTGAGCCAAATGCAGAGCCCCCAAGTTGCGTGTCATCCTTGCGCTGGGGCCAGGACCTTCGCAGAGCTGTTCACATGGAGCTTTCTCCACTTCAGCCTACGTCCTGTTCACATGGAGTCCTTCTCCACTTCAGTCTACATCTGCGCTCCCCCTCTCGCTGCAAGCGAGACATACACAGGAAAACGATCTCGACTCATGCACTGGATCTCAAAAAGCGCTGCGGCGGATATCACTGGGCCCTGCCACGTCCATCACTGAAGACGGGAAAGACATGGGTGACCAGCGATTGCTGTGCGGCACACTACGCTTACGACCCAAACTAAGAAACCACAAACTAGATTGATCCCTGCAGGCGGTAACCGCGAGACTCAAGGGAAGACACAGGTGAAAACAAAGCCCAAAAACGCCTCAACGTTCCTCACGAAGAGCGCGCAGGCGATCGTCAGCGATTCTATGGAAGAGTCGCTGCTGAACTTCATCGAGCTGATGTTCCCAGTCGAACACATATCCATGATGGACAAGGAAATCTGCTGCAGAAGCTACCTGATAATCAAAACTGGTGTGGGACACGTCGGAGTGTCCTGAGTCGGCCTCGGCATCTGGATCCCTCTGAGCAGGTCCTACAACGACGACGTCATCAACATATCGGAACACCTGTGGAGCCTCATTGTTTGCAAGCTGCGGCCAATGAGTGCGCTGCCATCGCGCGATCTCAGTCTCGAAATACTGACGACCCTGGGTCTGCCGGAAGTCCCAAGCATTCAGCAAAGCTACGTCATAATCAACACCTGCAGCCCGGTATCTCTCTTGCAGACGAACAGCGCTCGGAGTCTCCACAAAGGTAGCCGCAGCCTCATAATCTTCCCACGGATCCAGGAGCTGCGGGGTCCGAGCATGAACAGGGCGAGGATCAGAAGAAGTCGAGGCGGAGCTACGATCCGGATGAAGCGGCTCAGAGTCAAGGACGACGCTAGACGAGACAAGCAATGCCTCATGATGGTCTGT
Organism: Symbiodinium sp. CCMP2592; assembly: GCA_905221615.1. Lineage (NCBI taxonomy): Eukaryota > Dinophyceae > Suessiales > Symbiodiniaceae > Symbiodinium > Symbiodinium sp. CCMP2592. Next base: position 45,765 of record CAJNDT010001070.1, read on the forward strand.
CCTTCGCACGTGAAGGAAAGCTCTACCCAAGTACTGCCATTGAAGGTCACCCTCCGCGACAGCACACAACTCCTCAACGAGCAACCTCACACGCGTGAGATCAAGGACAGCAAGGATGGACAGCCGGGACTGCCGCTCAGCGGAAAGCACACGAGTCACAGCTCCGTCCTGCAGCCGATTATTGCTGGTCATGGCAGGTCGAACATTGTTGCTGTTGGTCATGGCGGCGCGAGCAGGTGGGCTCGGAGCCTCCCAGGAGTTCACGGCTCGTCGGAACCATGAGCATCCACGCAACCACCACCAGCTGACAACTACAACGCAACAGCTGACAAAGATGGTCCAGTCTGGCCACCAACCATCCTGCAGTTCACCAGTGTGCTCACTGGTCTTACTACCATGCACCGGAAGAAGCCTATCAAGAACCTCTAGCAACAGCAAAGCCTTCAGAATCTCTTGATGTCGCGATGCACGCACAGTGTGAGATTCGGCAGTCGACTCAACGCGGGCCTCATCAAGACCATTACTTGGGGTCATGGGACACTCGTGCATATGCAGACCTAGATATCCTAACAGCTCGAACAGCCTGGCACGTTGCAAAGCCTTAGTGCCGACGTCGGCCAACATGAACCGACCTGGCAGGTGACGGAGCAGCCAACCGGAGGACAACTTCTCCTTGACGACATTTGCACGCACATGGAGGTGTCGAGACCTCCATGCCCCGAAGGGCACGCTGCAGATCGAAATAGTGGCCTTGTTATCGCAATACAACACACACTGAACCGACGTCTCAAGCAGCGCTTCAAACAAAGGCTTCTGGGCTTCTAGGTCTGACAAAACATGCGCTAACCCAACCAACTCACATTCTGCCGTGGATTGGGTCATGAAGGCCTGGCGCTGAGAACTCCAGGTAATCAAAGCGCCTCCAAGCAGTGTCATCGAGCAGTGGTGGGAACGTCCACCCTGGGGTGCGAAGCTAGCGTCACTGATACCTTCCGCAACCTCCAAAACCCGACGAACATAAACCCCTTCAGGCCCCTCATCCCCAGGTGGCGGCCCGTACGAGAGCCCGGTGCTCGGGTATTTGCGGATGTACCGCAAAATCTGGTGGCCAATGGCTTTAGCCTCCTCGGGCCTGCTGCTTAACAGACGTGTCATGGCAGATACTGCAAAGCAGATGTCTGGCCGCGTGTAAGTCATAAGCCATAGAAGTTCACCAGCAAGTTGCTGGCACTCACGAACGAGGGCCGGATTGGCCTCCTCAGGTTGGGCGTTGACTTCCCCAGGCCTCGGAACGATGGGCAAGTCAGACTTCTCCTGGCCTGGGTATCGCAACAGAAGTTCGGCAGTGAACGATTTTTGATGCAACAGAATGGCTTCACCACGACGTTCAAGCTCAAAGCCCCGATACGAAAGAATGCCAACCTCATCAAGATACTCCGGTGCGGTAGTTTTCCACAGAGAGCACACAAACTCCGTGAGTGGACGAATGAACGAGGGCTCAGCAGCGATCAATGCATCATCTACGTACCAAACTACGAAACCGACGGTGGTTGCAGAGCCATCTGCAGCGGTAGCGATAACCCTCCAAATATTGGGGTCACACTCAAGCCTGACGAAAGTGACATCGCAGTCCAACAGACAAGCCTTGGCAGTTGACATCGTGTGATCGCGCCCCTCACACCAACTACGCGGTGCAATTGTTAGCCCATACAGGGCTCCCAGCACCAGCCAGAAGCGCTCAGAACAGATGTGATGAATGCGCCACAGGGTCGGGGTTTTGACGACTGTGGGCACGTCATGTGCATCTATAAGCTTCGACTGCAAGAAGGCGGTCTTTACGTCGAAGCTTGAAATCTTCCAGCCCCATGCGGCGCAGCACCTCAATACTGCACGCAACGAGGTTGCACAGATTCCTCCAGCATATGTCTCCCCTTTTCCGAAATGGATCCCCGTCTCAAAATTACCGCAACAGACAGCGCGAGCCTTGCGGCGCCCAGTTCGCGCTTTGATGGTATGCACCAATTTTGAGGGGATGATCTGGAATTTACGACCCGCACGACGCCACTCATCCAGAATGCTAGGTTCTATGGGCATCACCGCCCTGTGGATGGAAACCAAAGACTCGTACTCCTCGCGCCACGACGGTATCCAACACGCAACTTCCTGAAGCACCTCGGCCAGATCAACAGTCCGGGTCTGAAGAGGGATTTCCGGACTCGCAGCTTCAGAATCCTTCCCAGACTCCTCCTGTGTGATGGCTCGAACAAACATTGACGATGATTGACCTCGGTCTTGAAAGCTGCATTCAACCACATGTCCCTCCTCTGTAACATCAGTGGCTGGACGGATGGGACCAAGCACCTTTAAGGAAGCCTCTGCGGGTTCAAAGTCTCGAGGTGGGGCTTCCTTTCTTGCGTGTCCAAGCAAACCTTCGAAAGCCTCTATCTCCCGCTCAGCATGCCTAAGAACACAAGCAAGCTCCGACCCCAGACCAAGAGGATTCAGCACATCCCATGTGTGCTTCAGCTCCCAAGTGAAGGATTTCAAGTTGGCCTGTATGGCATCGATTGTGTGCACGATCCTTTGGTCCTCACCCCACGACCTCACCGGACTAGAGCAATGAACCAGCTCACTCTGAACTCCTTCCTCTCGCGAGCATGGCTCAGGAAACCCAACCCCAACCAGAGATGGTTCACCTTTCAGACCTCGCAGCTCGGGATCAACAGACGGCTCGGTCACATCTGACAAACGAAATCCACGCTCACGCAGCCAGCAAAGCTCAGCATCGTTTAAGCAAGATGTACCTGATGGTGTGTACCCAATGGCAACTAACCTATCACCCTGAAAATCTTGCACCTCGTGATAGCGGCGCGGATCAAATCGAAGGCACGGGAAAACACTGTGAGTAGAGCCAGACTTGAGCACCTGCGATCCTGGCACCCTTCTGTCCGAATCCGAAGATCCTCCGAGATCATCCGGCCCTTCTACCCACAGCCCTCCGCCCCGGAAAGATGTGATGGGGACGATTGTGTTCAAAGACCCTCGAAGGTTGCAGATATCCCGATGGCACGCTTGACGACGATTACGACACAACGCAATGGCACTGAACTGAGCCTCGGGGCATTGCTCCGTCAAGAAACGACACATGACCTCCGTGAGTGCTGGTCGCTCATACGAAGTCCGTGTAATGCCACACATACCCCCAAAACCATAGCAACCCAGAACTAAGAACAAATCCTTTCCTGCATCGTCTGCTAAGCCAACACGACTCATCTTCGAAGACCGGGTTGACTGTGATGAGCGCAGAGCTGAGGCGTCAAGGAGATGCAAGATTTGATCTCTGCTAAGGGCCTCCTCCTGTGTCAACAACCGTTTTGCCTCCGCCTCACTTTGATCTACGGACCAAACTTGCTGAACACCTAGGCAGGATTCCCCTGGACCAGATCCCTCTGGCACATCGAAGCGCACGCGTTTCTGATCCCTAGCTTCCACAGACCCAACACCAAGGTCAGAACATCTCAGAATCCCAACCGGGGGACTCTTGCTAGTATACCGTCTACGACTTACAGGTCGAGAGGCTTCCGCTTCAGCGACAGAGACAAGAGGATGCAGCTCAGGAGCCTTCGAAATTTCAACAGCCTCCCCCGAACCCTGTAACTCCCCCGAACCCGGCAAAGGTATCTCCCCCACTCCCCCTTGGCGCGGAGCAGGCGGAGCGGCAACTGAAGCATCAGGAGGGCCTTTACCAAGCATGCCACCGCCGCCACCCAAGCTGTTATGCACGTGGTGAGCTCTCTGCGGGCTTTAGGCCTGCCGGTTGTTCGCTTACACTCGGACAGGGGAGGGGAGTTTGTCAATCGTACTCTGCGTCTCTTCTGCGATCAACACTGTATCGAGCGGACCACAACGGCCGGGGATAATGCCTTGGACTTTCGGCAGAACGGTCGTTGTGAAAACTTGGTGCGGCGTCTTAAACGCCAGGCCCGCACGCTGCTTCATGCCCATGGGGCGCCTCTTGATCACTGGGCCTTCGCTATGAGGCATGCCGCCGCCCGCCTCAGAGCACATGCTCTTTCTGTCATTGGACTTACGCCTCCTGCTCTTTTGCCTTGGTATACCCAGGTTGTCATTCGTACACGCACTTGGCATACGGATCAGTGGAGTAGTCGGGCCACGCCTGGCCGTGTCGTGTCTCCTAGTGGGGATCTTCATCGAGGTCACCTCGTCCTTACCGCTGACGGTCAGTTCTTGCATTCTGACTCGCTTGTTGAAGGGGTTTGTCAGGGCCCGCATCCCGAGCACCACGTTGCTGAACATCTATTACCACCCTTGCGTCGCCATTCCGGCAATCGCGAGTGCACGGGCAAACCATGACCAAGCCCTCGAGTTGATTGCAAACTCCACCCGACGCCCTGAATAGCCAAAGTAGTGGGTTTGCGGCGCTCATGACCAAGTGGACCCTGATCCAGCGAAAGCATGGTCACAGGCTCGGCGCGGGCATACTCCAGCCAAGCCGGCGTACGCCACCAAGACGGATAAAGACGACCCTGGCCATCAGCAGGAGAATCAAAGACGGTCATAGGGTCCTCTGGCGACTCCAAAACCGAACACCATGACAAATCCAAGCGCTGACGACCATGACGACCGACCGTAGCAAGGTAGAGATGTTTCAAGCACAGCAAAGTATCCTGATCCACATAGGCCTGCTCACACTGAGACAACCCTGGAAGTCCATATGCATCCTCCCCCGTACCCCGCAGTGGGCGAGGTCCACCCGAACCAGCATCATGATGACGGGAAGCTGAGTAAGTCTTACCGGGCGGACCACCGATCAAACCAGCGACACGCCCTTGAGCAGCAAGACCCAAAAGGAACCCAAAAGTTTCCGGATTGTGCAAATCCTCCTCCACGTCAACATCTATCACAGGCCAGGGTAGGTTCTTGAACTTGCCTTTGGAGGCTCCAGAAAACAGATGAACAATGACATGCTCTGATCTAGCCCATCGGCGTCGCATACGCCGTGGCCACGGTCCCCTGGTGGTTGCAGGGACAGCTAAATCCGGAAGCAAACGAGCGGGAACACTAGGAACGGTACCAAGGAACCATCGTAGAAGGTCATCCCCACTATCCCAAACACTGCTGACAGCTTCAGGAAAAGACATGACAATCGGCTGGGCCAGAGCGGCCACGCGACGTGCATGTCGCAAGTGAGCCTGTTCGACCTGATTAATCAAATCCATGGCCAGTTGGCCTGTGACCTCAGGACAACCAGAGCTCTGATCTAAAGGCAGCGGGGCATGCGGAGGTTTCCACACCTGGATGTGCCCTGGTCGCAAGTACGACATCCTATACCCCAGCTTAACAAGCTCATGCAGTGCAACAATCGGCTCCACCGGTTCACGAGTGATGAGTATCCCCGTGGAAGTCTGACGGATCCCATCTGAATCCCCAACCGCGAGGCGCATTCTCACAGGATAAGCACCTTCCCACTCAAGCTCACTACGGGCTTGACGCAAACACGCCGTTGCCCCCCCATCAATCAAACCCTTATCCGGAACCTGTTGCAAGCTTGCGCGGCGCAAAGCCTTCAAGGACCTGAGCGAGTTCGTGATTGAAGCGGCTGCTTCCTGGATCACCTGAGCCGTTGATGGACCAAGACCTGGGGCCGGGGTGACCCCAGCGGGAGATGCTGCCTTGGCTGACTCAGCCTCAGCTTCAACTTTACGCACCGCAGCCTTGGGATTTGGTTGGGCTTGCGCCTTAGCCGTAGGACTCCCTGAAGTGCCCCCTCCTGGCGATGTGCATTGAGCTTTCGAATGGCTCTGACCCCCACAATTGAAGCAACGCCCCTTCATCCCCTGGGACCTGTCATGAGCATACGGACAGTTGGATCCCCTAGGACACCCCTGTTCAGATGCAAACTGTCTGCATGCCTCCTTGGTTTCACCTGTCCTCTTGGGCTTATCCCCCTGCCCCTTACAAGCCTTACCATCACCTTTCTTACCGTTGCCCTTTCCTCCACCATCCCCCTTTCCGGTTGGAGAACCTGCTTCCCCACCACCTTGTCCACCTTCGCGCTCATTGGCTAGGTTGGCAATACGGGCTTTCTTATCAGCAGGTGCGCTGAGTTGCAGGGTTTCCAACTCTGCCAAGTACAATTGGGCAAGCGAAACAACCAATGGATGGGTTGGCTGATGCTCTATGCCATGTTGTAACCGGAACGCCTGAACCCGAAATACGGCCGAAGTGTCACTCAGATGGCTGCTGGCTAACTTGTCAACTGCTTTCACGAGCAAGGTTGCGTCCGGACTTGACAACTGAAGTTCCGAAGCTCGGGCGAGCCACCGAATCCACCTACGCAACCCCTTCACAGCTGCACCAACATCCTTTGGAATCTCAGGATTCACGAGGTATTGGAGGATGCTGGCCTTCTCAGCCTGACCTGCAGGTTGATAGCGCGTGTGAAGAAGAAAGAGGATACCTACAGGTGTAAGCGCCCGAACTGTCACGACCTCTGATTTGACAGACTGGGGGACTGATTCAAGCAGCAGGTTTGTGACCCTTTGCGATAACAAAGCACACCGAGATTCTGCTGCGGTAACACTCCCTGCCTCAATGGCCTGCTGACGGATGGTGAGGCGGGTCACCGGATCCGAACACAACCACTGAGCATAGAACTCCTGAACTTGTCGCATAATTCCTTCAAACCACCCTGTAGCACTCGCAGTGAGCGAACCCACAATGGGCGTGATGGTCACCATCCAGTCTCCAAGAATCACCGCGCCCTGCTCAGGGCTGTAGTCCTCCAACTTCGGAAGAGATTGCACGTACCTCGAGGGCTCCTCAGATCGAACCCCAGGTTGCGGGACCTCAGTTGGTGGAGGTGGAGGTGGTGGGACCGATACCGGTCCATAGGGCCATATCCCCGGTACACCCTGAACCGATGACCAATTGGGCATGAATGCAGGAAACATGGACGGTGGTATCGACATCGGTACAGCTCCCGGCCAAAAGTAATCAGGAATAGGAGGGGCAGGAGCATCTTGAAAGGAAGACTGATCTACCCTATCAACCGGCGGTGCTCCCAGTGGAATGCTAGTACCACCTGGCGTTGTGTTCCTGTCAGGCGGCGGCGTGACAGGCGGCGTGCAAGCAGGTGGCCTGATCTCCGTTCCCCCCGGGGTACAATCATAACGAATGATCCTAGGCTTGATTGGGGTTTTAGGGGTGCTGGGCTCATCGGGGATGCACTGCGGCATGCTTACATCAGACGAGCCCCGTTCACCAGACTCTCCAATGAAGAACTGCTCAGCTCGCCTAACCTGCGCAACTGGAAGAGATCTATCCTGAGCACTCCCAAAACCCGGAGTCCCCTGAACATGTGAATCCGGATCAATGGTAGCATGCAAAGCTTGGCGCTCTGACTCCAGAGAAACATGGACCTGACCACGGCCTGGATCTTGCATAGTCTGCGCTGGGAACTGCACGCTGGCGCTCCCGACATGTGGCAAACCTACACCTGGTCCCACAACCACTCCAGCGAACCCCGAGCCCGAACCTTGACCTGGACCGTGACTCAAAGGAATCTGCATCTGATCATGCACTGATGTTGGCCCTAACCCTGGCACTAGACCTCCCAACAACCTCGGATCAACACCATGAGCCTGACTTGGATCTTGATTCAGCGAACCCTGCGTTGGACACTGCATGGGTGCATTGCCTGAGCCTGGCAATAAAGGCCCCCTAGGTCCAGCAGAAGATTTCGGAACTTGCATCGGCAGAGCTGCGGGTCTTTGGGCACGACGGCTACCCATACTAGAATCAGACTCAAGACTAAGACCCTGAAAACCAACTCCCAACCCACCCCAATGAGCGGCTTGTGGTGGCTCCCGTCCTGGGTGCGACTGCAATGAGATCGATCCTGAGCGCCGGCTTGTGCGATCATCCTCCAAGCGCTCCATACGAACCAACATGGACTCCATCATTGAAGTCAAGCGGTCATAAGAACGCTGCTCATCTGAGCTCGGTTCTCTGCCTCGCAGAACTCTACCCGACTCTGGCAAACGACCCCGTTCCATGGAAGACCACACGGAAGGTTGAGGAGAGCTAGATCTCTTCACACTGTGTACAGGCGTCAAGGCTTGCAAAGGCATCGCAAGGCCACCTGGAAATTGCGCCGATCGTGTCCCCTCAAGGCCTAAAGCATCATAAACACTATGCTCTCTAGAGATAACATCAGGAGCATCAGAGGCTCTGCCACCTCCCGCGGTATCATGATACGAAGGCTCAGCTTGGCGATCATCTATGCGCACTTCCTGTCTATGCTGCGCAAACTCAGCATCTCCACTTTCTGGCCCAACTTGCGGTCCAGCAGAAGCAGCTTCAGCAGATTGCATAGCGGAGCTAGCACCGGAGCCATTGCTTGGGCTCATAACCCCGGCTTAACAAAGGGGACCTTGGACCTAGCCGGGGCACCGCTACACCGAAGTAACTAGCTACGGACTCAGAAGCCTCAAGAACCCACGAGAGAACGACCCTCCCCGAAGAGCCCTGAAGAGAAACCCAAACCCAGGACCGGCTCTTTTTCTTGAGCCAAATGCAGAGCCCCCAAGTTGCGTGTCATCCTTGCGCTGGGGCCAGGACCTTCGCAGAGCTGTTCACATGGAGCTTTCTCCACTTCAGCCTACGTCCTGTTCACATGGAGTCCTTCTCCACTTCAGTCTACATCTGCGCCCATAACCCTGTTGCCAAAGGTCCTCGGTTCAGGCCCCCTACATGGGAAACAAGAAAGATCCTGAGACTCTCATGGGATTCCTGAATTTCTTAAATGCTACCCTGGATCAAGAAATATCTGAGACTCTGGTGGATGAACGTAGTTTTCTATACATAAAGTTCGACCGTAGCCTATAGCAGCTATAGAAGCCTGAACGAGTTGCTCAAACAACAAAGGCTTCGATAATATAGAATACCGAGCACTGTGCAACGGCACCTCAAACCCCAAACACCCCTACCGTAACCTACCAAAACCTGTTTGCTGGAGGTTCTTATCATCGACCTTGGTCTGGAATCACTACGGATCCTACAGAAAAGTAGAGTCTGGTGGGTTGCGGTAAACCGAGCAATCTATAGCAGCCCAGCAGCTCCGTGCTGGTGACAATCGCGCTGTGAAAGGCGCGTGCTGGCGGACGTTCTGCAGGGAGGATTCCGTGGTTTAGTTTTTGCGCTTTAACCCGAAGCCCCAAAACCCGTAAACCCTAAAACCCGTAACCCTCTCTGAACCAAGGCCGTGAACTCAGAGTTTAAGGGTTTGGGATTCAAAGGTTTAAGCCTTTCGGGTGTTGGGGTTTACAAGGTTGAGGCTGCGTGTCAAGGTACACCCCGGTTAAGGGCTGTTCGGAAAATGGTGTGCTTTCCTGTGTTCGTCTGTTCTCAACTGGACAGAAACCTAACAAACATAGTCCGCAAGCGCCTGTGCCGTAAACCCTTTTATCCCAAGCCCGTAAACCCTAAAACTACCCGGTACCCATTACCATAGGCTCAAGAACCGCACCCGCCCCCAACGTATCACGAGTAGCTTTGCCTATACCCTGCTTGGAACCATAGTTTAATAACCTCATACTATTTGTATTCTGCTGGCTTTTATGTGAACAAAACATAAAAATACTGCCAAAGGAGAATATAGTCGCAGCCACCCCAAGCCTCCGGTAGGAGAGACTTCGGTCCAGTAAGGCCAGGGGTCCTGGCTTTTGGTTTCGGGTTTAGGATTTAGGATTTCGGATGCAGGGTCTGGGCTTGCCTGTGGCCCTAGAGTCCAGGGCTTACCCATACTCAGCAATGTAGTTCACCTGCTTGTTCAGCTGCAAAGACGGGGCCCTGTACATGGGAAAGATGGAAACCCAAACAAGGACACGTGAGGAACACGGAGCACCCTAAACCCTAAACCTTTGCTATGTCAATCCTGAGCCTCCCTCTAAGCCAAAAGCCCATAGCCCACTAGGAAAGACTGCCCCTCAAACCAGGTTGATGGATGCTTGTAAGAACCCTAAACCTAAACCCATGAAAAGCAAGTGTGCTTGGAGGCTGGTGGCTTGCAACCCGATCAGGGTTTGGGGATCAGGTACGGGCCAATAGCCCACCAGAAGGCACGGAACATGTGACTTATCCAGGGTTAGATCCAGGGTTTTAAAGCTTTGGGAGGATCTAAACAAGGTTTGGCCGTGGCTAGGCTTCCGGCTTTAGGGTAGTCAAAAACCACGCTGCTTGCAGTCCTAGCCGCATGTACTGGTGGCATGAATCTTCAAGGCGGTCTACGGCGTTGGCTCCCAGACCAAGCCAACAAGTAAGCCATACACCCTCAAACTCAAACAGATCCTCAGCATGAATTGAAAAATGTTGCCGTAGTTTTCCTTCGTTTGTGTTTGGCTTTCTTCTGGGACTCGGTTATGTGCAGTCGCGGCGCATCTGAATCCAAGAACCTCAGGTCGTTCTGATAGCCTTGGGGACAAATTGAAAGAGAGAGGGGGAGGGAGAGAGAGCAGGAGCGAGAGGGAGAGATCTGTTCAGGCTTATAGATTAATTACACAGTTTACAGTTCACGGTGTCGAACTTCGGGCTTAGGGTTAGCAAGGGCTTATGCCATGCGCCTGCATAGACTAAACCTATTTAAGATTGCCATAACCTCAGCACCTTCCGGGGAACGACATCTCCAGAGACTGTTAATATACTCCAGAGATTACAAGATCTTGTAGAATAACAAACACACATGATTAGGCACCTTCGTATAGAGTCGTATAGAGCATCCCAAAAGGAGTCTCTAGTCTAAACTCCATCTAGTCGAGTGAAGAAACCATAAAACGCCTGTGAAACCCAACAACACGCTTACAAACCCTTCTAAAACCTCGTATGACGCCCTTCCGATGAGGGTGATTACTTTGGTGCTCAGCTGTTAAGTAGCTGTAACCTAAATTGAAAGTAGAACATAAATTTAAGGAACCTATACTACCGAAGCGTACTTTACATGCTAAGACTCCCACCTTTTCAGGGTTCATTACTGTATCTTCCTTATACAAGTCCTTAAACAGTGGGTTATCTGGGGTTACGGTTACGGTTCACCGCAACCCTAAACCTTAGGGTTTGGGGCTTCGGGTGTAAGGTACCCCAAAGCCGTGAGGGCACCACGTAGCCACATAGTATATACTTTGGCCCTAAAGTGTGGGGACTACTTTCAAGCCAAAGTATATACTACATGTATACATGGACCCTTAGTGAAACCCTAAACACCAGCTCGTTGCGACATGGCGGGTTGTGACTCTTTGGGCGCTCTTACAGCCTTAAACCCTAAAATGAACCGCGTCGCCCTAAACCCTACAGCCTATATAAACCCTCAGGTGCGGGCTTGTGTCTCATGCCGGAGGCCCTCGCCGAGCACCACACCCAAAGAGTCTCGAACCTCCGACCCCTGAGCCTGAAACCCTTCATGGTTTGAGGTTTAAAGTTTAGGCCTAAACCGAAGTACGAAGATTATCGAAAGCCCTGTCCCAACCCTCAAGACTGAACCCCAGCTGCCGGCGTTTAGTTGAGGCCGTAGGAAGAAGCTCCGATGCCTACGGTCCCGGGTTTAAGGGTTATCCGGCCTTTTCGGCTTTGCGAAGTGCGTGCAGATCAGGGCTTAATATAGGGGCCTGAATAATGACAATGGGTTTTGGGGGGGGCGTATTATACTATATGCATATATAATACGGAACCCCCAAAACCCTGTTCTAATCATTAAAGCTCCTACATTATCGGGCTCGGGGGAGCTGCGTCTCGTCCAAGTATCTCCTGTCCTTCATCCGTACGGCCCCATGTACCTGTGCAGTATATACTCTGGCGTTAAAGTGCGCAAACAGAGACCCCTGTGGGGCGTAAGACCATACTATAAATATAAAAAAAGGGGGGCCTTAATAATTGGAATAGGGTTTGGGGGCTCATTATACTATGACTATAATAAGAAACCCCCAAAGATTGTACAGATAATGTTTAACGCCTCTATATAGGCCATGGACCTCATTATTGGGTCCTGAAGGGGTCGAGGGCCCTAACTATACGGTCTTTGGAAGCACAGGGTTAGAGCTAATTTGCAGTCTTGTGGTCCTAGGGCTTAAAGCGCCCCGGGCTGAAGCAGCGTGGAGTCTAGAAGGAATCCTACTTTATAGGAGTTAGGATTAGGGGGACCCTTGGGGATATAGACTCTCTCAATAAGGTCCTTTAAAGAAGCCAGGAGTAGGGTCTCCTACCTTGCATACTTGGAGGGCAGCAAGACTTAGTATTTAGGGGTTCGCGGATTTTGCTTAGGACTAAGTATCAGAAGTCAGAAGCCCATTTAGTATCCCACTTAGGGTACTGATAATTCTGTTTATTTCCCACTTGGGGTACTTATAGCTGCGCTTATTACCTGCTTACTAAGTCCCCCGACCCTCGAAGTAAGGATCATTTAGCGCAAACTCAAAACCCTGAGCTTCATATAAGGGTCAGAGAAAATGGAATAGGGTTTCGACGGTTTTGGGGTGATTGTATTATCGGATGGTAATGACACGTCTAAAGGAAGACCACAGGGAACGCAACTAGTCAAGCCCCTATTTGATGGTTTGCCAAGGCGATCGCGAACGGACATTCTGCATTGCAGTCCCCAAGGGCCCACCCCAAAGGCATGGACCTGACACCCCCATAAAGCAAAGCCGCAAAGCCCTAAACCCCTAACCCGAATCCCTCAACCCTATTCCTTCAAGCATTACACTCTAAAATCGATCTGCTAACCCTTAGCTTGGGTGGCCAAGACATAGACTCAAGCTACTGCAAGCCCGTAAAACCGAACCATAAGGGTCCGTGTACTCATCTAGTATGCACTTCGGCCTTACCGTAATCCTTATACAAATACTTTAGGGCCATGGTATATATCAAACCCCAGACCCTGAACCATTTAGATAAGCAGCTTATATGTTTATCTATAGTAAGTTATCTATACAGCTTTATACCTGCTTAACCAGACCATTCTGAACTACGTATGCTAGTACAAGTAACGGTATGGGTGAATTCCTTTACCCTAAATCCTTAAATCCCTAAACCCTAGATCCGTAAATCCCTTAACCCTAAAACCCAAAAAGCCGAGGTGCCACATCCGATTTGCACTGCTGAGTGCGGCGGTGTGACCGGCGCGGTCTCCAGGAGAGGAGCCTCAAGAGACGGATGGTAGGGTTCCAGATGCGTAATGCTTATATAACTTTTTGACGTGTGTGTATAAATACATATATATATATATATTCATGTGTTAGATAAATCCAAAAGGTTAAAGGCCTAAGGCTTGCTTTTAGGGAGTTTTCCCCTGATGCTTAAACCCCAAAATCCTAATGCCTAAACCCCAAAACCCTAATGCCTAAACCGCAAAACCCTGATGTCTGAACCCCAGAACCCCAACGCATAAACCCACCCCAAAACCCCTCATGCCTAAACCCCAAAACCCTACTGCCTAAACCCCAAAACCCTAATTAATGCTTAAACCCCAAGACCCTAATGGCCCTAATGTCTAACCCCAAAACCCTACCGCCTAAACCCACCCCAAAACCCCTCACGGGCCAGAATGGCCAGCATGGAGAAGTGACCTGCGTGAGATCGCTATAGATCCCGCGGTTCAAGTTACCAACGACCGTCTTGACGATCTGGTCGTCTTCTGCATGGCAGGGCCCTTGAAGCTCGAAGCTGGTGGGAGGAAGCCATGGCCGACGGGGCCCATTTCCATTTGGGCGGCACATCCTGCAGCAGATGCTTGACCGCCTTGCTGATCTTAGCCTCCTGTGGATCGCTTGGTATGCTCTGCACATGGAGCTCGCAAACAGTATACCAACATTGAGGAAGACCGGTGCCACTTCTGCGGGCTCGGAGCTTTCCTTCTCCAGGTCCACAAGTTTCCCGAAAACCCTAAACCCTTGAGCAGGGCTCGAGCGCTTTGGGCATTTTCAGTTTTGGCGTCTATAAGGTTTGTTTGTTTGAGGTTTGGGGCCTAGAACTTTGGTGCTTAAGTTTTTTGGGGGCCAGGATGAAGAATCGAGGGTATAGCCAGGGGACTCCCCAAACCCTAATCCCCAATACCCTGGGCCCTCACCTGCACCGCAAAACCTTTGGCCCTAGCCCTAGACCCTAGTCCCCAAAATTTGACCCTACGCCCCAATGCCTAAACCCCCAAAGCCTATGGGCTCCAATTCCTAAACCACCCAAACCCCATGGTCTAGGGTTTCAAAGGGGTTGTTTAGGGGCCTCGGGATTCAGGGATCCAGCGGGTTTTGGGGTTTAGGCTTTGGGCCCAGGGTCTTGGGGACTAGGGTTTCGGGACTAGGGTTTTCGTTATTCATCCAAAACCCCCGATCACAAAGACAACCCTAAACCCAAAAACCCAAACTCCTGAAGTTTTGTGACTAGGGTTGTGGGGTGTCGGTTAGGGTCTATAGTTTTGGGACGTACAACCCAAAACCCTGGCCCTACCTAAGTAATTAATTTACCTACGTATGCCAACCCAATAGCCTAGGGCCAAAACTATGCCCCAATTTCCTATGCACTAAGCCCGAAACCCCAAAACCCTGGGCCTACCTAAGTTGTCAATTATGCCTACCTACACCAACCCAAGCCTAGGTCCAAAACCCTAGGTCCCAATTTCCTATGACCTGAACCCGAAACCCCAAAAACTTGGGCCTACCTTAAGTAATTAATTATACCTACCTACTAACCCGAAAGCCTAGGTATGCCCAAAACTATGCCCCAATTTCCTATGCCCTAAACCCGAAGCCCGAAAACCCTCGGCCTCCTAAGTTACTATTTATGCCTACCCAGACTAACCCGAAAGCCTAAGCCCAAAACGCTATGCCCCAATTTGCTACGCCCAAAACCCTCAACCCCGCAGCCCCCCTACGACCTAAACCCGAAAAGCCAACACCCTAGGCCTTAACCATCCCCTCTCGACCACTAAACCCAAAACCTTAGGCCCCAAATAATCCCTTTCAAAACTCAAACCCTTTAACCCAAAGCCCGGACCTCGTCCTCCGCTCCATGCCGGACCTGGGGGCGGGGGCTCAACTTAAGAACTACTAAACAGTTACTACTTAAACTGCACGCTCTAGCTAGATATTAATACCACAGCTGAAAACGATCACATACCCACGGCACACACTATGTAAAATCCAAAAACCCAAACCCCAAGCCCCAATACCGTCGGCCGTCCCCAGTCTGCGAACATCCCCCCTCCCCTCCCCCCCTCCCCCCTCCCCCATCCCACCTCCCCACCCGTCCCCCTGCCTGCTCGCATTGGGGCTTAGGCCTCAGATTATCCTAAACCCCTGAACAAACTAAAGCCCTAAACCCGCAACCCTAAGGCCCCAAACCCCTAAAGCAACAGCTCTACTAAACCCTCACTCCCCTTATTTGTTCCCGAGAGTAAAAAAACTAATCACAGGGGGGGATGTTTAGGGGGATGTTCATGTGGATGTTTGTCCTTAGAATCATCCCCTGTATTCTGCCACCAGGCAGACGTGGGCCATCGCAAGCTTAATCCCAAAACGAAAACACTCGGGCTGCAAACAGCTGATAACAGACACTTTCTTGAAGTGTCAGACGGCGTGTCAGAAGCCCAAACTTCTGAAAAAAAAAAACAGAAACGAGACCCAAATTGGTTTGTGGGCCCTGAGATCCAAACATAACAGATCCCGAAGAATACTTAACTAGGTGTCGAATTCAACAGACCCCAGCATTATTTTTCTTAGGGGTCTATATTCAACAATACGGGAAATTAAAAGTAAGAGTAAATCGATACCTAGTAAAGGAGCCAGCCTGGAGGTCAATAAAGACCATATCGCTCAGATCGCCTGTCTCAAGCAACTCTCTGCACTCCCAAGAAAAGCTCCATCAATCAGAACAGCTGTTAAGGGGTTCTATAAGGGATCTATGGCAAGGGTTCTATACTATCGGTGATACTTAGAACAGGACTATGGGGAGAGACCCAGCGGAACAATAATAGTGATTCAACCTTCTACACTAGCCTAGCAATCAATAAGCTTCAGCGGCTCAAAAAGTTTCAGGCTTTGCGGAAGCGCTCTAGGATTGGGGGGGGGGGGGGGTCCATATTCTAATTTTAGTAACTTAGTACAGTATGCACCAAAACCGTATTCTAATTACTTAGGCCCCTACATGGAGTTAATAGCATTGGTAATGACTTAGGCCAGTTTAAAATTTAGTTACCATAACAAGGATCTATCGCAAATAGCATGACTTCCTAATTGTGGTAAGTTAGTTCCTTAACAAGAACCAAGGAACCCAAATCCCTAAACCTTTTGCACAGATAGTACATGCTCGCCTGGATGTCAGAGCTGAATCTAAGCAAACAACCAGGGTAAGCCCCAGCGCAATCGCGTGGCGCAAAGCGACCTCGCCTTGTGGCATACTTGCAGAAGTCATCTAAGGGCTTGAAGAAATTCGATACTTTGAAGAATAGAATAGAGGCTGGACTTAAGGAGATACTACTAGTAAAGGTTCCGACTCACGTAATTTTCACAACAGAGCACAAACCAGTGTATATAAGATGTACGACCTTGAGCTGATCCCCAACCGGGAAATCACGCCCAAAACAGAAACGCCATCAGCCCTATCAAAGCAGCATGTGGAGAGCCTCCGCGGCAAAAATCCACATGACGTTCTCCGCGGTGAGGACTGCAGAATGTCCTCTTCGAGAGCCGGCGCTACCTGCCGCGGATCGGAACAGAGAACCCACTGCTATGCTGTTACAACTACAGCCACCACTGTTGGGGCAAGTGGCCGCTTATGGTTTGCAAGAACCTTGAACCCTAAAGCCCCGATGATATATGAGCTTTAAGGTCAAGGAATCTGGCTGAGCAACCCCGATTCTGAAAGAAGGCCGGTGTCGGCTTAATATAGGGGCCTTGATCATTAGGCTTGGGTTTGGGGGCCCATTATAATAATAAGGAACCCCACAATAGTATAGGTAATTATTAATTAATATGCTATTACTATAGTAGACTGTAGTAGACTATAGTCCTTTAGCAGCCGACCTTTACTCCAGATGATTTCATTTGACATGCTGCGGGTCTCAGGACACAGATGCTATGGCATCTGGACTTGGCGACCAAATACCTTAGTATGAAACCCTAAAACCCTGACTCCAAACCCTTACACCCCAAAAAAACGAAACCTTAACACCCTCAGGCCCTCAAGCCCAAACCGTAAAACCTAACATCCTAAAACCACGAACCCCAACGCCTTAACCTAGCCTCCAACTACTAAACCCCGAAAATCTGATGCATAGGAGCTTAGGCAGCTATGGAGGCTCCGAAATATTTGGGTCTTCTTCCTCCGGGCTAATCAGTCTCAAAGGGTCCTAGGTACTGTTATGGGGGGATCCGGCCCCACATCATCGTAGTACTTCCCAATAGAGAAAAACGACTACATTTTGCTATCTAGGTTCGTGGGATCCTATGGATGTAGAGGCCTGAGCAATCACCAAAATTATTTCTTAGGGTTCTTTAATTAGTTAATACAGCATCTCATAACTATAGAGCTTCGGGTGTATAGCAACAGTGTAGTATACCTCAAAAGCCTATTGAAATGATCGAGGCCCCGATATTCGGCTAGGAGCATCATGGGCTTGTCCGGGTGCACGCACTGGGACTTTCGCGGCAGAGCCGCCCGATCAGTTGTTTGGCGCAGGTGTTGTTGAGGAGTTTAGGCTTAAACATCTGAGTGAAAAAACCCAAACCACCAACACAATCATCAACAACACATCATACCCTGAAGCAGAAAAAGAGAGAGACATCCCGAAATCCAAGACCCCTACTCAACTATTTTTCATGGTCCAGTTATCAAACGTTAAGCTTTGTGGATATTATATATGTCAGGAGTGTAGTACTGTGCCCCAAGGTCTCTACTCAATATTGCTAAACATTGCCTCCACGCGGTCCTAAAACCCTAAACTCCTTAAGCCATAAAGCTAGCTCTGAAACCCGTGCCTCCACCCGATACTGCCCTAAACCATAAGTCTTAGGTCTTAAAGCGCCGCTAAGCCCAACGATTATCCTAGAACTTCAATCAATCCCAACAAACCCAACCGCCTAAACTATGAATTCCTTGTAGAACCCTGTTCGAAGCCTGGCCTCTGATTGCCCCACTTCGAAGGTAAGCAAACAACATATTACTTATTTTGGAGATCCCACAGGCATCCCTGAAAGGCCACAAAAGGCAAACAACTTGGACACCAGCCAAGAGCTTCAAGCTACAGACCCCTAAACCGCCAAACCCAAAATCCGAAACTCTAAACACCAGCACTCGCATATGAATCCTTAAAGGAATCCTAAAACCCTAAGCGCGAGAACCCTTAGAGGAACCCTTAAAAGCCAAAGCATTCCACCGACCTCCGACGCGGAGGTCTCGATCACCTCGCCCGTCTAGGCAGCCACGGCCATCTTGCTGTTACCCATGACCTCAGGTAGAAGGATCATAGGGTTTTGGGTTTAGGAAGTATGGGGTTCAGGGTTTAGAGTCGAGACGGGTTTAGAATGACATGAGGGTTTAAAGTTTATGACCTGAGGTTCAGGATTTATTTATAAGGTTTCATCGGGGATCGGAAGTCAAGGGGTGGCGGTTCCTGTAAGCCCTCGTTTAAGCGACCGAAGTTTTAGGTCTGGGGCTGGGGTGTTGGGGCTTATTCTCGGGTTTCAAGCGTGGGAGGATTGCTATATTAACCCTAATCCCCCAAAAAACCTAAACAGTTTGGTGCAACGCTAAACTTGGCATACAATTAAGTTCTGTATTGGAGGCTCAGGCTTGTGTTCGTTTGCCAGTAGGGTCTATGGCAAAGGCTCTGCTGCCTGCGAACCCGGCCGAACACCTTTCTTTCATGAAGAGCACACACGGCACCAAAGGCGAAACGCAATGCGCTCTAGTTGCTAGTGATGCTTCATGCACGGTCATCTAGAGGCTCAGGATTAAAAGGGTATGCCCATAGCGACTTGACGCAAGGAGCTCTGCAGAGCTCATATTACCAAGTACTCGTCAGACGAATACCCCAACCCTGTATTATTCAGGTCAACTCAGTTCAGCTCCTTCCGAAACGTGAATGGGTCGCTGCTGCTGCTGCTGTTGTTCATGCTGCTGCTCATATTACTGATCTCACAACAAAGGAACATCATTATACTTAGTGACTGTATTCGGGCGACTCGGAGGCCACGGTAGCGGAAGAAGTGGTGCCATGCAGCGGCAGCGGCAGCAGCAAAGCAGCAACAACAGCAGCAGCCGCAGCGGGCCGCGACAGCAGCAGCAGCGTGGTAGTTGCGGGATGGTGGTAATAAACGGAATCCTAAACTCTGAATCTCTAAAACTCTAAACCCAGGCTTCGAAATTCACACGGCATTGAAGGCAGGTCGCCAACTTTCCTTCCGCAGCAGCTTTGTTGATCAGTTTCATCAGCTGGTCGCCGGAGACCCTCTCATAAGTGAGGGTGGTTCAAAGCGGTTCCAAGGGATCGGCCCTTAGGGAATCCTAAGGGAGTAGCAGGAAGAAATAGGGATGGCTGGCCACCTGGACTCTCGTCCCGCGGGCATATTGTAAGTCTCTAAGACACGCAGTAATGAACTTTACAGGATGTATGGAAAAAAGAAAACCCTTACCTTCCAAACCACGGACTCTAGCCATAGACTACATACCCTAATCATTGAAATCTAGACGCTAAACCCTGTACCTTACACTTCAAAATCTGAGACGCTTTTCGTAGAACTCTCCAACACAACAACCCTTGGAAACCTCGGGCCCTAAACACTAAAACCCGACTTGCAGCCCAAAAACCCCTACCTTTCCAGGGTTCTTTAATAAGTTTTGAGTATGTAGTTCCTTCACAAGGTATATAAGTTTTCTTGGGCTACAGTTATGCCCTAACCCCTCAAGCCCTGAACCCCTAAACCTCCGTGCCTTCTCCTCCTCCAAGAGTTGCTTGGCAAGCTCGTCAAGCAGATACCTTCCCAAAGGGGCTCATAGATTTTATACAACTATTCTGGTTTAGGTTTTAAGGGTCAAGGTTCAAGCTCTAGATCTTTTTGCACTTGAATCCAACATGGAACTATAATACGGACCGCCCGCTCTAAGGAAGCCTCCAAGGGCCCGCTGTGTTTTTACAAGCGAGTGGGGATAGCTTGCCTGTCGGATGATGCAGGGTTTCACGGTATTTCTTACGGGAAGGAGGCTCCTTAATCTGGATTCTACATTCAAGGTTTCGACGTTGCCGGCAACGACGCTTTAGGATCGGAGTCGGGCTTTCCCCAAGCTCTAGAACCCTAAAACATCTTAAACCTTAACACCCAAACTTCTGAAACTTCCGAATCTCTCGACTCTCATCCATAACAGTCCTACATTCCAGACTGCGTGAGAGCCCTTGTATTGGAGCCCTTATCCAGCCATTCCGAGAACCCGGACATGACTGCAACTGTTTGAAAAAGCCAATTAAGGTACTGAGCCCTTTCAATCATGAAATCCTTAGCTAACCCCCCCCTTACTCCCCCCCCCTAAGACATCATGGCTGTCTTGCACGACCAAGGAACTACAAAATAAGATCAAATTAAGCTTATTTGAGCTTATTTGTGGCGATCGCGTTTCCAGGACCTAGGGCATCCTGGGAGTGTTTGTTAGCTCTGTTTGGGTTTGATTTGGGCCTTAATTGGGCCTTAATTGGGCTTTAATTGGGCCTTAATTGGGGCTTAATTGGGGCTTAATTGGGGCTTAATTGGGCCTTAATTGGGGCTTAATTGGGCCTTAATTGGGGCTTAATTGGGGCTTAATTGGGCCTTAATTGGGCCCTAATTGGGCTCTGTTTGGGCCCTTGTTGGGGCTCCTGTGTTCTTGATGTCCGTGCAAATGATGCTTCATTAATCATTAATTTGGCGTTAATCGGAAGACAACCAATTAGGACCAAAATAACTTATTCCAGTCTTGCTTCCTTATTTAGCTTGGCCCAAGCTAAAGCCTTATTACGACTCTAATAAGGCACTATTTAGGGAGGGGGGAGTTAGGGGGGGGTTAGCTAGCGTTTTCATGATTCAACCGCAAAACACTAAG
Organism: Symbiodinium sp. CCMP2592; assembly: GCA_905221615.1. Taxonomy (NCBI): domain Eukaryota; class Dinophyceae; order Suessiales; family Symbiodiniaceae; genus Symbiodinium; species Symbiodinium sp. CCMP2592. The sequence goes on from CAJNDT010001070.1 coordinate 66,900, forward strand.
CAACCTCTATAGACACCTTTGTAGAAACCCTCCCGATAGCCTGAGTTACTAAGTCCCACTGATCCCCCAAAACTGGGATTCTAGGTGCCTGTTGTCTCGAAGCAGCTTCATGCCACGCTGATACCTGTGTTTAGGATGTGTGGTTAAAGGGCTTAGAGTTGCGGGTACCGGAGTGTAGAGCTTAAGTTTACGGGTTGAGGGTTCAGGGTTTGCTGGAAGGTTTGGGGTTCAGGTTTACGGGTTTACTGAACTTCCTATTTTCTGAAAAAAGCACACCCAAAACAAACTGTTTTAAGAGACATGTTTGAGGCTCGGGTAGGGGTCCACCCCAACCCCGACCATTCAGGGTTGACCCGGAAAACCTGACCCTAACCCCAGTGGAGGTTGGGGCAGAGGCTTCCGTCAAAGGCTTGAAGAAAGGCTGGAACTTGGAGGTTCACCTGGGTAGTTATAAGTAGGGTTATAAGTCCCCCAAAATGACTTACGCATAAGCTACCCGACTTATAACCCCACATATAACTACCCCTGAACCTCCAAGTAGTGGAGGTTGGGGCCGAAGCTTCCGGGAAGGGCTGGAAGGGGGGGTTGGGATTTGGTTAATGCAACCCTAAATTACCCAGGTCGGCTTGGTAGGGGCAAGGGCTTAAGGGGGAGACTTAAGGGAGGGCCAGCCAGTAGCATGTTCGTGATTTCGGGGGTTTTGGTTTTTGAAATGTTGCGAGTATTTTGCGTAGTCCTGGTCTAAACTCCGCAGAATATCGATGATATAGCTAGGGTACTGCTCGTCCACGATGCGCTTGATCTCAGCGTCCACCTTCTGCTTCCTCAGAAGAAAATGTGACATTGTTGCAATTGACTTTTTAACTGTACCGTACCAGGCCTCAGACGTAGTCGATTGTGGAGGGGAGTGTAGGTTGGAGGCACAAGTCTTCAAAATGAAAGGCTTTCAGTGTTGGTAGTATCTTGGAGTGATCGGGGCTTTTGGTTTCCAGCCTTTGGTGCTCCCCCCAAACCGTTAAACAGCTCCAAGTACACTTAAAAACCTCGTACCGTGTTACTACTGTACTACTACTGCATTACTCATTGACCCTTTGCACCGAACCAGAACCACAGGGTTTAGATCCACAGGGCTTGTTCGACATAGTCGTTGGCTTTTAGAAACGTTTACAGACTTTTAAAAACTTTAAAATGCAAGAAAAACATTCTAAAAACTTTTAAAAACTTTAAAAGACTTTTAGAAACTTTAGAAGACTTTAACAAACTTCAAAAGACTTTTCAAAACTTTAAAAGGCTTTTAAAATATTTAAAATACTTTTAAAAACTTTCAAAGACATGTAAAGGCTTTAAAAGACTTTAAAATACTTTTAAAAGCTTTTAACAACTTTTACAAACTTTAAACGACTTTGAAAGACTTTTAAAGACTTTAAAAAACTTTTGAAATTGATTAAAAACTTTAAAACACAAAAACATATTTTTTCTACATTTTTAAATATTTTTCCAAGAAGACGAGGATGAAGAAGACCTGGCACAGGGTTTAAAGTTTCAGGGTCTTTAGGGTTTGGGGTTAGAAGGCAGAGTGCCATAGTATTAGGGGTATGAGGGTAATGAAAGGGTTAGGGTTAGAGTTTCAGGGTCTTTCGTATATTTAGGGTTTGGCAGAGTGCCATAGAAGGCAGAGTGCCATAGTGTTAGGGTTTGAGGGTAATGAAAGGGTTAGGGTTAGAGTTTCAGGGTCTTTAGTTATTTAGGGTTTGGGGTTAGAAGGCAGAGTGCCATAGTATTAGGGTTTGAGGGTAATGAAAGGGTTAGGGTTTAGAGTTTCAGGGTCTTTTTTTTTCCCTCTCGCATGGCTGGAAATCGAAGTCCGCTCGCGAGGTCTGACACTGGGAGACAGTCTTGCAACAAAATCCTGGTGGCATTAAGCTCTCGGATTAATTCCCATCACTCAACTTCGTTGCTGTATGAAGCACAGGAAGGGATAGAATATCCCATAAGGATTCCCTTCACACAAAAATGCAAAAACGCACATAGTAACATTGGAGGAGCACACGGTGGCAACATGTTTCAACACAGCCATCCCGCATGTCTCCATCACTTTCACCCTCACAAAAGGCTCAGACACATGCCCTCAAAGATGGCCCGTTGGCTCAGCATCCGTCTGTCGTCTGTCCTCCATCCCTTCACTGTAGTGTTTGCACTGTTGCACAGAAACTCCGAGGCTGCAGTTTGCCCGCGCCAGATAGAGTTGTAGGGCAACATTGTAACTTTGTAATCCAGGGTGGCGAGGGATGGTCAGTCCCAGAATCAATGTCGTCGGAAGTCAGTTGTTCCCGTTCCTGTCAAAACCAGCTGTGTGGTCCGATATGGTCCGATGTAACCCGCAGAGATGAAAATCCAAGCGGAGCCTTTGAAGTGAGCACCAGTGGAGTACAGCCTCCATGACGTTTCAAGCGTTCCTGGAGTGGAGTACAGCCTCCCTTCTCGACAAACACGATTCAGGATCAATCCCAGCATTGTGTCAAGGTTGTCTGTTATTCTCCGGAGTACAGCCTCCTTCATGTGCACTAGGCAGTAAAGGTCCAGTGTACAAGGAAAAGCAAAAGCCCAATATGTACTGGCTCACCAAGTGATCTGGAGTACAGCCTCCGTCAAAAGTCAGAAGTGAAGGTCCAGAAGACGAGAGCCGCAACTTCAGGCAGACAGAACAGACCATGGCAATGCAGTACGTCACCAAAATAAAACCCTGAATTGCAAGGCGCCCTGACCCCATTCTGCATGTCCCTGGGGACCCCCGTAGTTACGGCACGGCACAGTGGCGCATCGGTGTGAAGGGGAGCAGAGTGAGGGTAGGTTGCGTGGAGCAGTGGGCATCGGTGCAAAGTGGGCCCCTCTTTTTTGTTTGGTTTTTGGTTTTTAAGGGGTCGTGGGTTAGCAAAACGAAGAGACTAGATACAGTAGGGTCGACTGCTTTTGCAATTTCTGTGTCAATTACGAATTAAGAATTAAATGCAGACTTGCAGTAAAGTGGCATGAATGCAGACCAAGCATCATCAAGACTTGCCGTCAAAGTTGCATGAATGCAGACCAAGCTTCGTTAAGTTGCATGAATGCAGACCAAGCCTCATTAAATGCAGTGAAGCGTCATGATTGTGCGGCCAAGACTCGAGCTAATTGCAGACAAGATGCTGTATGAATTGTGAATTATGAATTAAGAATTAAGGTGGGTGAATTAAGCAGCCGTGGTCTACTGAGGATCTAGTCAACAGCCTCAACATGGGTATTGAAGTAATCCTGTATGTGGGTTTGGGAGGCAGTCAGCGAGGGCGTTCCTAGTGGGTGCTGCGGGAATTGGAAGAGGTCAGAAAGCCTAGGGGAAATGTCGATGGACCTAATGGGAGTGAAGGCCACAATTACGAGTCTGTCGGTTCGACCTTCCCAAGGTTGTGTGGCATGAAGTACGCTCCTAGCCGAGAAAATGAAAGGTCTGCTGATGTCTTGAATTCGACCTTTCACTCTTTCGCCTTGGAACTGTCGCATGACTTCACCGTCTTCTGAAGCAACCCATAAATGCCCTCCAGAAAGTCCCTCTGAAAGCAAGCATACCAAACTAGGGCCCACATTACGGAGATCACGATGTGGAGGTCGTTCCGAGTTGAGTCGAAGGCTGATAGTTGTGTAACAGAAATCTGGGACCTCTTGCCTAAGGAAGGCTGTGAGCAATTTAGTGCAGTGGGGGAGGTTCTCGGTAAAGCTAGTGGCTCGTCGGGAGTTGCGAGGATTTGCGCCTGCTACAATGATGCGACTGTTAGGCTCTGAAGGATCTCGAGTGTGAGCTCTACGTGGGATTACATCCCATACGTCCCGGGCTCGGGATAAAAGGCGGATAGATGGGGGGTCAAGGCCTAGGTGGGAGGTGTGTTCAACAAGCTCAACATCAGAATCATCAATCACGGTATCCGGGCTTGGGGGGGTGGTTTGAGCATCTGAGAACGGTCGCTTCATGCTTGCGTGATTGACCAACTACTTAACCGAAAATGTGCTGCCCTTTGCTCTCCCGTGGTCCTGGACTGTGGGCCAAAAGAATGACAGGCAGTGTGAACTGACTTCAGTCAACAGATTCTACACATGATCATTGCCCAAAGATCTAGAAGGTATGAACTGACATCAAGCGCAGAAACTCAACTGTGCACGCAGGAGAATCGCAGCTAACGATGTCTTTTGCAGGTGCGATGAAACGCAGGTCAGAAGAAGCCAGTGACTCGGCAGGACACTCATGTTTGAATTATGAATTAACTTGACTGGCAGTGAAATTCCAAATTCCAAATTAAACTGTTGCATGCAATGTGACAATTAGCGGCGTGCAAGCGTATCGCAAATTTGTACATGATAGACATGCGTGCATATTGCAGTTGAATTTAGAGTGTCAAAATGAGCCTAACGGACAATGCGTCTTCACGGGTCTGTTCCAGGAAGAGGAGGCCCTAAGGGGAATAAGCTGAGGAAGATTCAAGGACCTAAAGTAGTAGGTCAGGGTTGTGGGAAAAGGGCCCGGAAGACGTCTTGTTGTGTTACCTCTCTCAAAACTGGCTGAGAAGACTGTTGCTCAGTAATCATGAAGATCTGCGGTGCTTGGCGGCGTGGGTTCACTTGCAGCGGCATGTGATCATTCAAACGTAGTTCGAATGAAGGCGGCTGCTGGTTCATCTGCATCGTCGACTGGTGCACCGGAGGCGACTGCATCGGTGGAGGCATAGGCGATGGCATAGCTTGTGGCTGTGGGCCGTCTGGTGCTGGTGTCGAGGAGGAAGCCGGTTGGCTGGGAGCCTGTGTGTCCGCTGGTGGTGGCTTCCGAAGCGGGAGTTTTGGCAACCGCTCCAACACCTGCTGCAACATCGCAGCATGCTCGCGAGCCATGGCTGCCACCTGGTCCTGTGTCTCATTTAGCACATCAAGTGTGCCACTGGCGATGGACTCAACCCGTCCAATCCTTTGGTCCTGGTTCTCGGAGAACTCCATCTGAGTATTGACAGCCTGTCTGACCATGGTAACTGCCTCGATCGTTTGTTCGCCTGCCGTGGTCACCTGCTCCATGTTCTTGTAGTTCCTGGCCAGATAGTCGATCGCATCCTTGAGCTGGGTCTCAATGGTTTTGATCATCGGCACACATGGGAAAAGTGGCCGTAGGTTCTGAGTGGACCAGCCCATGTGCGAAGTCATGTCCTTCTGGAGCGCATCAACCTTCTGAGCTACCACTGTCTTACAGACATGAATCTCATTGCTCAGTGTCTTGCAGAGGTCTTGAACTTTGTCGCCAGTCGTTTCCACCTTGACGATCTTCTCCATGAGAGCCTGTTTCTCAAGTCGATTGAGTTCCGAGAGCTCGGTTGTCTCAACTTTCAGAGCAAGCTTCTTGACAATGTCGAGGAGCACTTGCTGGAGACTCGTATTCATAGCCTCCAGTTCAGATGCTTCAACTTTAGAAGCCAGCATCTTCATGATATCCACCACATGTCCCCTTTTGAACTGTTCATGGAGGTCACGTAGCTTTTCGGCAGAGTCCTTCATTGGCGAATCCAGATTTGTGAGGTGCATCTGTGATGTTTGCACCATCACAAGCAGTTCCTCCACCTGTGATTTGACCGTGCCGTGCTTGATCTCCAGTTGGAGGGATTGAGCAAGCTTTCCCAAATCCAGGAGCTTTGCATCCACGCAGTCCAGCTGATTGGCTATGGAGGCCATGGCACTCGGGCTAGCACCTGGGCCTTCGCGCGGTGTGCCATCAGCCGTAGTGGCAGACACTGATCCTGGGACTTGTGTCAAGTGGTACATTTGTTCCTTGAGGTCGGCGACTTCGGCAGGAAGTGAAGCCAGTAGGTTGATACTGGCGTTCATCTTGCGCAAGAGCATGTAGACTTGACCGACTGTGACCAAAAGCAGAAAAGTCAGACCTGCGAAGGCCTTCCAGTTCGGCTCAAGAAGGAGCCAGTACAGGCTTTCCTGGGGGAGCAACTCCATTGTGCGCAGCAATGGCAAAAGCACTAATCACTGGAAGCTTGAGGGATTTTGGGGCCTCAGCGCTCAAGAGCAGCGAATTTTTGTTTGGTTTTGGGGTTTTTGGGGCTGCTTTAGTGAGAGGAACCTGGGAAAGCGGGGCAACAGTGAAGCTACAGCAAGAAGGCCGCGCTAAAGATAGAAACCGTGCCAGCAAGACCCCTTTAAAAGTCCGCCCTGCCCCCCCCCCTCTAGAGCCAATGGTGGAAAGGAGGAGGGGAATGGCCTGGTTGCAGGACAAAAGCTTTGCTATAGGAACAGTTCCTGCATACTTGATGAAAGTGTGGGAATCTCAAGGCCTCAGAAGCTGCTTTGTCGGTCAATGTGTTCTGTGCATGGCCTGCATGACCTTTGACATGAACGGCTTTGCCAAAACGGCATAAGGATCTCCACAGATGTACAAGTTCATGGACAGTATGGGGATGGCAAGTGATGTTAGCGTATTCTTCAATGGCTTGAATAACAAGCATGCTGTCAGTCATGTAAACAAAAGGAATGTGGGGGTAGAAGCGAAGTATGGTTTGCAGGAGTTTCAGTGCTTGAACTGCAGCAGTGAGTTCAGCTTTGTTGTTAGTGCAGGGTCTGGGGAGCTTCTGTTGAAAGATGATTGCGTCTGAAAGTTCAGCATAAGGGCCCAGAATAGTGACAGCTGCAGAACCCTCACTACTTTTTGCCCCACCATCCGAACAGACCTGTATGAAAGCACAGTCATAATCTACCTGGGGCTCGGGGATGATCTCAAAGGATGTTCCGTAAGGTTGTTCAATAGGGACATGACGGAACGGCAGTAGTTTGAAACAATCACCTATCTGAAGTAAACATCTACCATGTAGATCAACCTCAGGGAGGGAGTCGTAGAACTTGGTCGGGTTCAAGTTTTTGAAGTCGAGCCAAGTCTGGACGAAACCAATCCAGTTGTCTTTGTTTTGTGCGTGCACGTCCCAAAATGTAGGGTCGGAGGGGGTGCGTAGGGATTCGTATTCAAGTTGTAGAAAGCGGTAACAGTTGGGCCAGAAGCCGAGGTTGCGTTTAATACGGTGGCCAAATTCTTGTAGCCAGGCATTATCACGAATATGCAGGGCAATGGTTATAGGTGAAGCCCGGTAATGAAAAATACGTGAGGCGTGCCCCCAGTATGAAAAGAAACAGTGTGCATGAAGACCATGCCAACTTTTATGCTGAACAGCTTGGGCAATCATACGAGAGGCACGACGTTTGACCATCCAATTTGCGGAGAGTGTGATAAACGGGTCGGGGGGGAGGTTGCAAATGGAAGTAAGCAAGGTGGTGTGCATGATGCGAAGCATATTGCGAATGTTGGTGACTGGGCGAAAACAGGGGGACATCCACCGCCATTTTGACGTGACAAAAGTATTGAGAAGATGGAGCCTCTTTTTTACCATACTGCCGGGGCGTTTCAAGATCCTAAAGAAACCCCAAAAGGAGTTTTGAGTGACTGCAAGACGAGCGCCCAGGACAGCCTGGCAGGAAAGTCCAAAACCAATTAAAACACCCAGAAATTTAAAGACGGAGACTTGTTTCACAGTGACGTTTCGTACTGTAAGAGGATGGGAGCCGAGATCGGGGGAGGCAAGAAATTTGCATTTTTCGAGTGCGAGAGTAAGTCCAATAGCAGATAAAGTGTCCATGACCTGCTCAAGCATACGAGAAGCCTGCTCATAAGATGTAGCAAGAAGAATCAAATCGTCAGCAAACAGAAGGTTAAAAAGGAAATCATGGACGCCATTTGGATCAGTGCTTTGCATCCATGTTGATTCGTTTGTACGCCAATGAGAAACCAGTTGGCCCAGAAAGAAGTCAATAGTACGTGCAAATATTTCAGTGCTGTAGGATGATCCTTGAACAATTCCTCGGTGCAAACGTTGTTCCCATGAAACGTCAGAGATACTGACGAGAACTCGGGAAAGGAGGATGATGCGAAGGAGAGCGTGGGCTTCGAGGTGGGGGCCACATGTAGAGAGGTAAGAAGCGATTGCGGAGTGAGACAGATTGTCAAATGCAGAAGCGACATCTAATTTGATTGCGATGAGGGGAAGGCTATATTCCTGACTAAGGTGAACCAGGTGCTGGAGGCATGTAGAACCGTCTAAAGTTTGGCAGCCGGGAATGCAGACTAATTGATTGGCGAGGGGAGGAGGAAAAGAGGGGCGGAGTCGGTAAAGAAGAATTTTTGTAAAAACTTTAGCAGGGGTGGAGCTGAGAACGATGGGGCGAAGGTGTTTGGGTTCGGAAGGAAGGGGAATTTTGGGGATAAAAGTGAGGCGGGAAAGCAACCACGAGTCGGGAACAGGAGCTGTGTCAAAGAGAATCGAGTTGAAAAGGTCGGCAAGGTGATGTGATAGATCCGAGTTGGCAATAACAGTGAGAAATTCATAAGAAATCCCATCATCCCCACACGATTTACCGGTTTTACAGGTGTTGAGGACATCAGTGATTTCCTGGACCGTGATGAGGGGTGTGGAGGAAGGAGGGGGGCCGGCCTTTAAGAGGATACGAGTAGGAGTTTCAAAGGAATCAGGGTTGGGTGGTGTGTATTTGAGGGAAAAGTGTTTGCGGAGGTCACTAACTGCGCGCTGCTTGCCCCCTGCCCGAACTATGTAATTTGAATGTGTTGTAACGACAGACTGTCTCCTTTTAAAGTAGGAAATGGCCTGGAAGTCACCTTGTGCTGCCTTATCGAGAACAGAGGAGAGCCATTTGGTTTTCTCGTCTTTTCGTTGTTTTGCGATCTCTCGACCAAGTTCTCGACCTTCCCTCCCAGAGAGACGTTTCCTTTGCTTGATCAATTCGAGCAAGGAGGGTGGGTCAGTGTATCTGAAGGATTTAGGTCGAAATGAGCAAGCAGAGGAAAGTTTCTCCAAATGTTGAACTGTGAAATCTGACTCTTGTAGTTCGAGATGTTCAGCGAGTTCAGAGGCTTGTTGAAGGAGTTTGACGGAATTAACCTTCCATTTCCCGCATTTGTTAGGACCCCGGTGTCTCTTCTTAAAAGAACGAAGCTGAGGTCCCGAGCACTCCGAGGAGGCGAAAACGGCTCTGTGGTCACACCCAAGTTGCGAGTCGGAATCTTCAAAAACACCTTGGGAAGTAATAGAACCTGAATCCGTGAATACGTAATCGATTTTAGAGACAGACCCCCTTTGATTTGACCACGTATAGATATCAGGTCTGGTAGCATCAAGCCCATGTTTCTGAAGAATCGAACCGGCAAGAAACCCTCTCTCGTCAATTCCATTTGGGTCCAGGAGGCAGTGGGGTGGGCCAATTTCATAGTTAGTATCAACAAGAATGATAACCGAATCTGAATACCTCCTATGATCGAGAATGAATTCCAGCTCCGATGCAAAAGCCTGCCAAACCTCAATGCAGTCAGAACGTTGCTTATGAGGGAGGTGTGCGCAAATTATGAATTTCTTGCATCCATCAAATTTAAGTGTGACGCAAATGCCACAACTAAAGGCTCGTACATGATCAACCGAGGTGAGAAAACGAGATGGAATCCCAACGGCAACAGCCCTATGGGCGAGCGGGGGATTTGTGACGTAGAATCCCCAAGATCCATCCAAGACCACGTCTGCAATTGTCCAAGGGAGACTCAAGTGTGAGAAACCCCCAAGTTCCTGCAACCCAATGGCGTCAAAGCCTTCCATATTAAGAAGGGGCCATGAATTTTTGATGTCATCAAGGTTTTTACCTTGTATATTCCAAGACATCGAGTGAAACTGTTGAAGGCCTTTAGGTAGTCAGTCCATTGCTCTGGCATGTGGTGAGGTGGGCCCGGAATTCAACCATGTGTCTTGCAAGCTCTCGGGGCTGGCTCCTGTAATTTTGCTGTAAACGTTGGCTTTGATGTACCAATTCATGTGGTTGCCCTTAGAGTCTTCAATGCAAGCATCAAAGGGCTCGGGTTCACCATCCCGAATGACTGATCCAAGCAGCTGGAAGGTGTCGAAATACACTTTGCCATTCCAGGAGATCTCGAGAGACTGATCTGTGAAACGAGAGTTGCCCTGTTCATCCTTTAGGCTCTTGTAGAATTCTTTACAGAGTACAATTGCGCGGATTCGGGCTCGTTCCTCAGGGGTCTTGGACCTAGTGACCCACAACTTAGCACCAACACTTCCAGCGACTCCGCTTGTGAAGATTTTGGATTTAAGAGCTTCAATGATTCCGGCCTGAAACTGCCGACGTACTGAAATGTGAGCATCAGGCTTCGGGAAGTGGAGTTTGACTTTAGTGAAGCTGGTACGATTATAAGGGGTCCACACCTCTTGTATGGAGGCCTGGCAACCAACGGCATGAAATATATTCTCAGTTTCTTGGATTGCATCTGCTTTTCGAGCATCCTGCCATCCCCCTACAACGATGTCCAAATCCTCAGCATCAACTGTCAGTGAAGACTCGAAGCGATGGCCAGCACGGGGAGAACGGGGTGAAGGGGAGCGAGCCCTAGTGCCTAGGCCATTCCTAGGAGATCGATTGCCAGATTCACCCTGGCCATCAAGGAGTTCGGCAAGCTTCCTTTCAAGTTCTTGGATCCTACGCTCAGCGGCTTCGTGTTTCTTTTGGTGTTCATGGAGCTTATGGTCCGTAGACTCATGCCTGCTAGTGTGCTCATTAGCGACCTGTTCAAGTCCTGAGATCCGAACTCCTTGTGCCTGAACTTCAGCACCAAAAGATAGAATATCTTTACGTTGCTGATCGGCTTTAGAGTGGAGGCTTCTGAAGTTGTCTCTGAACTCAAGAAGCCAGGGCGGCATGTCATGTGGGACTTCAGGGATTGTATGCTGTGGAGTATAATTAGGTTGTGGAGGTGCAGCTTGCACAGGGGCCTGCTGACTAAAAGCCCAATTTGATATACCTGCGCCAGGTTGTGGATGTGCAACTGAATTAGGGTCAGCAAATGCAGGTTTTGGGGGGGGGTCCTCGGAGACACTGCTTTTTTCAAGTTCATCATCATGGTTGCCATCATGGTTGTTGCCATTGGTGTCTTCATCATCCAGCATCTGTGTTGCCTGGGCTTCTTTGTGATTCCCACCATCACTCCTGTGTTCATCATCCGAGATATCAAAATGGGGGATTGCTTTGGCTGAGGCAGCAAAGGTCGGGGAGCTTGGGATATCTACATCTCTGTCAAGTTCTTGCGATTCAATCGACTGTCCCGGCTCGACATGCTCCAACATTTCGTCATCTGGAGGGGTTGGGGTTTCGAGTTTCGCCTTCTTGGTCTCAGGGGCTTCGGTCATGTGTGGTTTGCGAACCCTGACTTCTGTCTTAGCAGCAACTCCTGACACGTCTGGCTTAGAATGTTCGAGGGCTTCAGTATGTCGACCAACAGGGGGCAAGGCACAGGTTTCAGGCTTCATCTTGTTGGTTTTCGGGGGCATACTTGGCTCAGCAGTGGAAGCGTGTTCCGGAGCAGCAGCAGTTTTTCTCAGGTGAGGGGGCCCATAAGTACCGAACCCAAGCATGACATTGAGAGGTCCTTTGCCATAATCATCACTGAGATTAGGGTTCTTCTCCATACTCACCAAAGAAACCCAAAGAAGGCGGGGAAGTGGAATGATCCAGTGTTGTGTATTCGAGCCGAAATCTTGAGCAAGTATTTAGGGTTTGGGGTTAGAAGGCAGAGTGCCATAGTATTAGGGGTTTGAGGGTAATGAAAGGGTTAGGGTTAGAGTTTCAGGGTCTTTAGTATTTAGGGTTTGGGGTTAGAAGGCAGAGTGCCATAGTGTTAGGGTTTGAGGGTAATGAAAGGGTTAGGGTTAGAGTTTCAAGGTCTTTAGTATATTTAGGGTTTGGGGTTAGAAGGCAGAGTGCCATAGAATTAGGGGTTTGAGGGTAATGAAAGGGTGAGGGTTAGAGTTTCAGGGTCTTTCGTATATTTAGGGTTTGGGGTTAGAAGGCAGAGTGCCATAGTGTTAGGGTTTGAGGGTAATGAAAGGGTTAGGGTTAGAGTTTCAGGGTCTTTAGTATTTAGGGTTTGGGGCTAGAAGGCAGAGTGCCATAGTTTTAGGGTTTGATAGTATTAGGGATGCACAAATCACGTGAAGTGGCTACGAACTGCTGGATGTTGCGCTTTTCTGCGTTGACCACACTGTCAAGCGAATCACGTGCAGGCGAAGCAGGGTACAGCTGGGTGACGCGACAACGTCTGGCACTCTGCCTTCCCAGCTGCTGGCACTCTGCCTTCCCGCCTCAAGATCCATTAATTATTGCCATTTGGAATTCATCCCCAACTTTGCACGAAGCTGGTCGGTCAAAGGTATTGCTCCAGCATCAAGGTCAGGAAGTTCCCCCGGACCACCGAGACGGATGGCAACAAGTGAGAGGGGTTTCATCTGAAGGACAAACTGCCGTTGTTGTTCATCTTCGTCGTTCCAAACATAAACAAAATCACAAACGAGAGAAACGCGCGGCAACTCCAGCGGTTCTTCTCCTTCACCCACCTGATAACACTTCGGGAAGGGGCCTTCGTACCGTCGAAGAAGCCTGAGGCCTCCTGTAATGCGGGAGCCAATACGTGGCCAGTAACGCAGGTAGCGAACCATGATTTCCCAAGGCACGTCGTCATAAACTTCCTTCCATCTCTCAGCTGGTTTCCACTGGTCAGGCGCTTTGGCCAATTTTTCGCAAGCGGTTTTGATCAAGATTGGGGAGAGCTCGCCTCTGAAGAAACACTCTCCTCGTTCGATCGGGGCGAAATGCATTGCTCTGGACGGCTACTGTTCAGTCACAAGCACGCACGGCTTCAAACCACATGTGCTAGTTTGTGCGGCTTCCGGGTTGTGGCACTCGAAATGATTGTCCATGTGCTTGCACGTGACAAATTCCACATGTGTGAAAATGCGAACATGCTTTCGCAATCCGTCTTCCCCAAGCAGAAACACACAGTCTCTCGGACGCATTCCAATCTAGCAGGACCCGCTGCCATCAATGCAAGCACACAGACAGACACACAACTTTTCTTTGCAGCGCAGGATGAATCCTCTAGTTGTTGCCAGGCCTCCTGGTCGGGCCACAACAGGGCCTATGGTCAATGACGTGTTGTCTGGCCTGCGCTTCTGTCATCTTGGAAGCCACACGTCCCCAGTGATAGGGTACGAGGTGGCTCCACTCGCCTTCAATGCCAGACACACATGGGTTCATGTAATGTGACACAACACACAGCAGATCAGGCAACCACATCGAAGCTATAACAAATGTTCCGAATCTTTCCAAGAGACCGCCGTCTGTCACACGAACTCGGAGAAACCATTTTGCTTTGTCAGTGCCACCAGGATTCGGGTCGTACTTCATCTCACCAGCGATCTTGGGACACTCCGGGCATTGAACAGGTGTCCATACCCCTTGGTAGTCAACACGGTTCGGCCGCCGCTGATGTTGGGGGCCACGGACTGCAACCTCCCGTGGCTCGAGTGCTGGGATAGGCACTGCAGGCACCTCCGGCATCTCAGCAGGAGGGGCTGGCACTCTGCCTTCCTCGGGCTCCACGTGATCATCAGGCTCTGGGACAGGGATTGCAGCAGGCACCTCCGGCATCTCAGCAGGAGGGGCTGGCACTCTGCCTTCCGCGGCCTCCACGTGATTATCAGGCTCCGGCTCCACCGGCACCTCAGCAGGAGGTGCTGGCACTCTGCCTTCTGCTCCCTCTTGACCACTTTCATCAGGAGGCGCGGGTTGCTTCCTGGGCAACATACGTGGGCGACAAATCTTTCTCTTGGCTTTCCGTTTGGCCTGTGGCTTGGCCTTTGCTTTGGTCTTTGCTTTGGCCTTGCCCTTTGCCTTGGCCTTTGCTTGCTGCGTCTTGATGGCCTGCCAGGTTTGATGCACCCTTTTGATTCTGCGTTTTCTGACTGCGTCTGAGACCATTTTAAATTCCTGTTTGTCCTCAGCAAGCAGGTCGTCAAGAACCAGCTCATCAACAAAGTCCCCCATGATAATGTCATCCTCATCCTCATCCTCTGTTGAATCTTTGGCTGTCGAATACATAGCCTCAATTTTGCGCATGAAATCCTCATCTTCCGGAAGGTGATGAGAAGCGATCAGGCTCATGAGCTTTGGACGGCGCATTCGTTGCAGCTCCTTTCGCTTTTTTTCGTCTACGTTTCCAGTCTGGGAGATCACATGCTCGGCGAGATTCTGGCAGTCTGCGAGAGTCCGACATGCTTGTGACATTTCCCTCAGTCGAGTCAGCAAAAACAAGCACAGCAAAACTTATATAAGTTTATTGTACTATTTACTGTATGGGTCGACAGTTGACAGAATCCTAAATGAAAACATGTCACTTGGGATGCTGCAACATATAGGATAGAAGTGACACTGAGCTTGTAGCACAACGACGGAGGCAAATGAAGCCATTCCAGAAGACTGCCTCTGTTTCGATGACTTCCCAATACTGGGGCTCATACAAATGAATCCAGCAGGCCTTGACGCTGGAACCATCCGGGCACTCTGCCTTCAAAACAAAATATATCTCTCCTGTCGACTGGTCCTCATGCTGGACCACTGGCCACATGAGAGCAGCCCAGGTTTTTGCCCCAAGAGAGAGATAGCATGTCAAATCCAAGACATGGTTCAAGATCTTCAAAGGGGCTGCAAGGCTGCTAAACTTCCCAGCACGCAAGGGAACATGCTGAGATGCCAGTCTTGCATCATTGTAGTGAATTAGCCATGACCACGCAGCTGATGCTCGTTCGAGTGTCTCTTCTGACAGGGTGTTCCATGTCTTGTCGCCGACAATCTCGGTATACTGTGACGGCAGCTTGTGGACACATCCTCTGAAGCACAACTTTTGGCGCTTCCTGTCCACATTCCAAAACTCCCTTTCAAAATATTCCCGTTTGACTTTTGCCGGATGCCTGATTGAACGGCTTTCAAAGACGTTTGAATTCTCGATCACAGTTTGAATCGTGGAGTATGTTTGCTTGCGGGTTTTGTTCAACAAAGAATCATTACGAATCTTGTTGTGCACATCTTCCACAATCTTGTTGTCTGGCAGCGTCTGCACCAGAACACTCAGCAGGTGGGTTGCAGGGCATGCTGGTACCGATATTGTTACAGTCCTTTGAGCTGGCACTCTGCCCTCTTGCCCGTCTAACAAAATGTCACCAACTCCGGCACCGTCATCTGCTTCTTCAGGCACAGAATCCTCCATCTCCCCGTCCTGCTCTGTGTCAACATCATCCACGACAATGTCTTCTGACCCCGGAGGCGCCACTTCATATCCCTGTGCCTCCAATGTGTCCAGAAAAAGTCTCGAAGGATGGCTGATTCCAACTTGCAGGTCTGTGAAGAGTTGCCGGGCATGAACACTTGGAGTGGACCGTGCCAATGTCGACTCCAACCTCGAGAGTGATGTGTGATGGCCCTTTGCCTTCAAAGCCGTGATCGTCCGAATTTCTGCATCAGGTGACAGCAATCCCGCATAGGCATCTGGTGGAAGTGAAAAAAGACTGCAAGTCCAGACCCTGTTCATCAGCAAATGCAAGCTCAACATCATGATTTTTTCTGCGGGCTCGTGTAAATCAGTATCCAGATGCTCCTTCCACAACTCGGTCTTCTGCAGGTTGGAGACAATCTGCAACAAATGTTTGTCTGCTTTCCAGGCATCATTCACTGTCATCAACTCGGCATAACCTCGACCATCCTGCGGCGATTTAACGTTTTTTACTTGTTTCCCATACCATGTCCACAACGGTTCGGTCACTTTGTACAATATCTTGGAGTGATCGAAAAGGTCTTCTGTCATGAGATAGTATGCCAACTTGAAGCCCCCCATGCTGGCTTTCAACAAGCTGAGTTCTTTCCGTGGATCAGTGGCACGACCGGCCTGTGACAGCTTTTGCAAATCACCCAGTGCATCTTCCTTCCTCTCACCATTGTCAGAGTCCGGCACTCTGCCTTCGGACTCTGGCACTCTGCCTTCGAAGAGCTCCTTGCCCGATTGTGTATTCGCCGAGTTGGAATACAGGCTGAGTCTTTCCCTTGAGCAAGGGCTGAAAGATTGATCTTCACCGAAATGATCAGCCAGCAGCATTTTGAGGACATGAAACTCATGAAGTTGCTCACAACATAGCTGGTTCCAGCTGAACCATCTGGAGGATTTCACCAAGCTGCCCTTCTTCATGAAGGATTCGACATTTGCAAGCATATGTTCAATCTCATGCTCGTCACCGGATAGCTGCCTGTCTAAGTCATAGGCAATCTTATCTCGAAAAGCGTCCCACAACAAGCTTCTGCTCGGTGATGTGCAGGAAACAAAACTCGCCAGCATTTCCTTCTTCTGCTGGTAGAAACCACCACTTCCAAAGGGTTTATAATTCAGGGCAAAGATGTAAGAGGAGTGAAGTTGTGCTTTCAGGAAGAGTCCTTTGAGGCATCTCGACATGCTGTTTTTGAAATCTCGAATGGCCCTGTGAATCTTGTCACATTTCACATGAATCATGTTTTCACGCATAGCATAGGCCATGCCAGCAAGTCCGATGCTGCCCTGGTCAAGGCCCAAGACCAGCAGTGGAATGTTCAGCCACCACTTCTCTGACTCTGGCAAGACGGGGAGCACATTTGTGATCTCTCCATCCTCAGACATTGTCTTCAGAAAGGAGACCTGAGGAAAAGCTGGTGGCACTCTGCCTTCTGGCACTCTGCCTTCTGGCACTCTGCCTTCAGCCGGATCCGGATTGTCCCTCAACCACTGAAAACAGCGGTCAATGTCATTGTCTTCTTTTCCAACTTGGAAAACCACCCTGCTTTCATATCTTTTCACAGGCCTCTGCCCAAGAGAAGGGGCGATCTTGAAAGAGCCCAAATCCATTCGCCCTCTGTGCAAAATCCAGATTTGGTGACTGATCGCTTGAAGCTGCCTGAATGCAGCAATCCTTTCCAGCTTCTTTCGCTTTGATATGTGAAGAAGCAGGTCGTCGTCAAACCGGTCTTGTGGAGAAACTTGTCCAGTCTTCATCACTTGCATGGGTGCAAACACTGCAGCAGAAATCTCATTCGCCCAAGCCACTGTCACAAGACAATCGCTGGTCCTGTGAGTAGACCCATCGGCGATGAAGTTGATTTGTCGACAGTGCTGCATAGCAGTGATAGCTCTCTCCTGGTACAACCGATTGATTCGAAGCTGCCAATCGTCACAGCTGGACTCAGGCACACCTGAGCTGGCAAGTCAAAGAGCGATCGATTCGTTCGCTGCAATCGTTGAGATACAAAAGTACAACTTGGACTTCAACACTATGCGCAAGCAACACCATTCTTCGGCCTCCCATGGAAGAGCTTGGTCACCGAGGCTACGTCATTTTCGGGAGGGGCCACCTGGCACGTTAGCGCATGTGTCCAGATGTCATAGCCAGATGCCCGCTGGCCGTTGGCCCCAACCCCCCCCTAGACTGCGGGACCCCAGTGCCCTTGCCCTCGCTCCACACCCGGCCAACAGTGTTCGGTAGCTGCCAAAATTGGCGGGCATGCAGCTGCCGCTTGGTAGAGCAACATACACCAAACCCCATTCTGAACATGTTGGCACTCGTGACAAACACAACCGAACAGCAAGCCGAGCAAGGTTCTCTGCTCAATAAGACAACCATGTCCCAGAACGGACGGCCTCCCTTCTTTGTTCGGAACCTGGAAGTCTGGCCCGGACAACACGATCCGAGGTCGCAGAAAATCCAGCCTTTGCCCCAGCACGGCGCATTAGCCCATAAGCCCGGCTGTCATCTACCCCCTGCCCTGGGGTAGGTTGGCCTCAAGGCAAAACCGAACGCCTCACACCTGGCCAATGGTGTGGGGAGCAACCCCGATGGGGCAGGGGTTTACTCCTTAGGTAAGGCAACCCCGAGGAGGTTCGACTGGCACTCTGCCTCTGTCGCAACATACACCAAACCCCATTCTGAACATGTTGGCACTCTGCCTTCGACAAAGACAACCCAACAGCAAGGTTCTCTGTGATAACAAGCATGAATGAGACGGAGGAACACACCAGCTCAACAACACAGCCATGTCCCAAGAACGGCATCCCTTCTTTGTCCGGTATTGCTTCCGGTGACTTGCATGACTGCTTCGATGTCACCAGGTCAGGCCCCAGCCGGCGCATTAGCCCATGTGCCCGGCTGTCATCTACCCCCTGCCCCTGGGATAGGTTGGCCTCAAGGCTGTGACACAGGCAAACCGAACGCCTCACACATGGCCAATGGTGTGGGGAGCAACCCTGGTGGGGCAGGGGTTTACTCCTTAGGTAAGGCAACCTCGAAGAGGTTCGACTGGCACTCTGCCTCGGCACTCTGCCTCTGTCGTCGATCCAAGAGAACAGAAAGCATGTGCTCAGCAGAAAGAGATATAGCCTAATCATGGGTTAGCGGCCTCCCCCATTTGCTGAAATCCACCCCACTCGGCCAAGGTGGGTCGCCATGCTCACAGGGAAATTAAGATGCCAGCGCTGTGCCGGATCCCGTCGCAGCTGTTTCTTGCAGGCCTTTGCACACCTGCGACGTAACAGATCGCGACATATTGGTTTGCTTCGGCTTAAACATTGCCCGCAACGCGCCGTTAGAAACAAACCAGGCACAGGCTAACATCACCACTGTGAGTAGCAGGCTCAAGGCACAGCTGGCGGCTGGGGTAGTGGTAACTTACAGCAGGATGCTATGCTGCCACTACAGTTACAGGCCATGCCAAACGACGATAGACCTGATCCCAGGGCCACTTGCGCGCAAAAGTGAGCACAGGCAAGAACTGAAGAAGGCACTATCTCACCCTTCTCTTTACAACACAACTCAAGCGGCCTCCCTTTTAGGATCTCACCGGGGGGGTACGGACGCACCGGCCCCATTTAAGCCACCCCCAGCAGGCGCATTAGCGCATCGCCCTGCTGTCATACCCCTCGGGCTGTAGGGGAGTTGGCCCCAAGGGTGGCCGCCACGAGGCCACGCAGGCGTCAGTGGCCAAGCTTTCAGCTCCGGATGGAACGCTGCCCCCAACACGGCCAACAAGATGGAACCTGGCAGGTCTCTAGGGCCCCCTCGGCCAGCCCGCTGCTCAGGTTTAGGTCGGGCAAGCGAATCGACAAGGACGTTTATGATCAAAAGCAAGCACAGCAAACCACTAAACCCTACTAAAAAAACCCTTAGAAGTTTTACTGGCACTCTGCCTTTGGCACTCTGCCTTTCATAAATTTGATCACAACCTGACACTTAATGACAACTCACTCGATTCGGCCTTCCATGTTGCGCACTCGGTCGATCAACAGTTCAAGAGCCTCCCCTGCTGCCACCGAGTGGGTCATCATCTCGCACTGACTACTGGCTAGCCGGAGCGTGCAGAGACATAAATGGGGGGCTCCCAGCAGGCACGTTAGCCCATGTGTCCTGCTGTCATAGGGATCTGGTCAGCAGATCCCCGTTGGCCTCAAGAGCCCGAAAATCCCAAACAGCAGCCCGCCACACCCGGCTAACGGTGTGAACTACAAGCTGCCCTGCACTAGCGAACCCTCAGGGAAGTGACCCCGGCTAATGGTGTGCGACTATAAGTTGCCCTGCACTACGTTCTTCCCTCAGAGCCCTGTGCGAGACACAGCGAGTCCTGGGTAGCGGCCACACACATGCCTCCACATGCCGGCAAGCGAATCGCCAAGGATTTTCTGATCAACAGCAAGCGCAGCAAACCACTAAACCCTGAACCCTTAGAAGTTTTACTGGCACTCTGCCTTTCATAAATATTAAATGCACGACCTGACTTAAGCATCCCTTTCTGTAACGGCCTCCCCGGCGTCTTTGCAAAGACGAACGTGCTCTGACAGTCATGCGGACCGGAGACTTAGGCCACCCCCATTCGGCCGAGATATTGGGTCACCCCGCTCTGCCATGGGGATATGAGGCTCTCAACGACCACTAGCAGCTGCAAGCATTTGCCCGCGCTATGCTTATGTCGCCCTCTGCTCGCAAAGAAGCAGGACGTCGTGGTCGTCGTGGTGCCATCCCAGAGTTCGCAGCGGATACGTCTGCCCCCGACATTGTGTACCTTCTGCTGGACTTGGCCAACAGCTTGGCGCAAGAGCCGAACGTCGGGTCGGCCATGGCAAGAGCGGTAGTCGAATTTAGTTCGACTGTGGCGCGGGTACGTGGCATCAAATGAATGTGTGACAAAGAATTCACTATAATCTTAAACAACTGGTTAACAAAACAACATTCTGCTCCATATCAAATCACCAAGGAACCATGCAGGTCGCTGCGTTCGTCCTGGTTCTTGAGAATGAGGGCTTGTCGCAAAGAGGTCCCACTTTTTGCAGCGCCCTCTAGCAACTTCCAGATGCTTTTGATGTCCACAGTCTTTTTCAATGGAACACGCTTGCCCACAAGTGCCCTGCGAGACGTCACAGGCACACCAGCATCATGTACACTCAAGTAGTGCCCAATGACTGTCTGGGACAGACACTCATGTATGTGCATGAAGGCATTCAAGACTGTCTTTGCAAATCCATGAGCCTTCCCCGACGGTTGAAGCGCTCTGTGTTTTTTGGCCATGGTTGCAAAGGCGATGATGTCGTAGATGCTAGTTTCAACCTCCTCCCAATCTCGTGGCACTCTGCCTTCAGATTCATCTCGGAGAGATGAAGACAGCGTCCTTGCATTGAACATAGATTTCCAAAGCTGCCGCAAAGATCGGGACGTGTTGCCTGCCAGCGACTTCATCATCCAAGCGGCAAAGCCTGACACCAACCCAGCTGATTGAAGAAACCATGACTCTCTGCCTTCATCCAACTGCATGACCAGAGGCTCATCACTGATAGTTTCACACACACGTACCATAGCATCATTCAGTTTTCTCTTGTACCATTCCCTGTGGGCGTCTGTCCTGGTGTCGAAGGATGCTTGCAACATGAATCGGGCCAAGGCTGTGGAAGATGCCACATCCTCCTGCACAGCATCAGGGTTTGGCACTCTGCCTTTTTGACTTTGCACATGTGACCCCCAGTTCGCAGCCAAGGGGGTCTTCCCGAGAAGATCACTGAAGAAGTTGTACCATTTGTGGTACTGTCGACGTTCTGAGCCGTTCCTGTTGCTCTCATCGAAAAACAAGTCCAGACGCCACCACAGTTCGCCCTGTGAGAGCCAAGCTGCTCTCGCTGGCAGTTTTGCATCATTTTCCAAGTTAAGCAATTGCGCATCACGGAGCAATAGCATGACCCACAGTTTCAGAAGCATCACCGAAATCCTCCAAAGCAACACTGTACTTGAATCTTACTAAATACTGACACACACCTGCACTTGTGTAACAAGCCCCAGTTCACAACACATTGAATTCTTAATAAATCAACCCAAAGACTCACGATGACATGTCAGCAGCCACATCATGTCACTCGAACTTGAGACAGGAAACTATCGCAGATGGCACTGAACTGACAACCACATGGAATGATTAACACAGGCCACCGATGCCTGCAACTGGAGGTCGAGACACCAGCCAGGTCATTGCCACCTGCACGACAGCAGCATACGAACTGAGACAATACCGACAAACACATCTGATCACGGAGTGGCTGAAGCTCTCTACATTTACATTTTCATTGCACAGCTGCACCAGCTCGGATCACTCAGATCCTTCCACGAGGCGGCGATGATTTTCATCGGCACCTAATGGAGGGACCGGAGGGGTTCCAGGGCTCAACCCAGTCCCAACATTGGAAAGCAGAATACCAACAAGACAGAATGTCGAAAGATGAAGCAAGCTCATTTAACTCTAGAGAATTATGGCACTCTGCCTTACTGGCACTCTGCCTTCACCTACAATTCATGTTGGGACATCACTCATCATATGAAAGGCAACAGCTTTGCCGAACTCCAGGGTGTACTCCTCTGACAGCTGAAGATCTTCAGGACGACCGGTGAACTTGTCACCATCTCGATCAACGCAACCAGCACTTCCTCTGACATGGGAAGGATAGCTGCGCCACATGCCATTGATGTGCTGACAGTTGCTCCACAGTTGAAGCGGCTTCAGGATGGGCTGGCCGAAGGCACCACCATAGGTTTTGACCTTCATAGCCTGGATCATTCCCATGACACGATCGACGATTGGAATGTCGAACAGCATGCTGGAGCAAGGCTGCTCGATCACAAACCGGTTGTCATTCAAAGCCGCGAGCAAAGTCAACAGCAGCGTCACATACATGAACGATTGCCTTCTTGGCATGACAGCGATCGCTCAGGTTCTCCCATCCAGTCATTGGCAATGGACCTTCCAGTACTGTATTTACAGAGTTGGACGAAGGAAGAGCATGGAGTTCCAAACCACACCAGGCCGTGTTTGTGTGTTTGACACACAGCATTGACAGCCAGGCGAAGTCCTCTCACAGAAAGAATATCATAATCTGTGCCGTACCTGATGTCCAGGGCTAGCCCTTGCCAGCCAGCACGGAGCATCTCCCGACTGAGGTTGCCCTGCCCTGCAAAGATCTCCAGGAAGTGGAACCTGGCACTCTGCCTTATGTTCCGCTTCCAATGACAAAAGTTGATGAGGAATCTCATCTGTTTCTTCCATGGCCACGAAGTCATGATGGGAAAAGTTT
>CAJNDT010001071.1:0-20000 GCA_905221615.1 Symbiodinium sp. CCMP2592
GTAGATGGCGGAGCAACTCCTGCCGGACTTGTGCTGGTGACGTGAAGCTCTCCTGTCCCTGGATGGGAGATCGTTGAGGTCACAGCCTTTGGCGGTGGTCCCAGGGGAGAAACTCCTCCCGGGACTCCACCTTTCACTGGCACTCCAGGTGCCTTACCTGGTCCCGGTGTCCGATCTGTGCTAGATCCACTTCCTGACAGGTTAACAGGCATCGGAGGCGGCGGGCCCTTAGGCCCAACTGCTTTGGGGGCTGCTTTAGGGGCTGCTGTGTCTTCGGAGTCGGACTCCCGAATGGAGTCACTGGCTGGCGGCGACCTGGATAGGTGGGGCCGACGTCGCACTGGAGGAGGGGTTCGGGAGGTCGCTCTGTTGCCACTCTTCTTCGGTGTTTCAGGCATGGCTTCTACAGTCGAGACAGCTGGTGAGTTGAGCCTGTACGAGAATGCAAGTAGAGCTTCCAGAAAACTTTTGGCTGACAACTCACTTGCAGATCCGGGCCCACGACTGCGCACGGAGCTTCACATGCGACCTCGGGGTATACTTGCTGTCTGGTGATGAAATTGAAGTGACCTTCAGCCTCAGTCATAACATAGATTTTTGCGTGAGCAGCTGCATTATCAGTGTGGGGAGGGACTCCACCATTAGGTGAGGGTCCTCACGATCAGAGCGGCCTGTTGTCGCCTCCGTACTTAGTACCTGATTTCAGGCTCTGGTAGTACTCTATGACAGAAGGGGGCACTTCAGAAGGGGTGAGAATGACGACGTTCTTGCTACGGAAAAATTGCACCCCTACCTGCATGGCTCTGCGTGGATCGACCGCCACCAGCATCGACGAGCTATCTCTGAATCCAGAAACACCAGGTCTCCCATAGTCCCGATCCGAGACGAAGTGAACATGCTGTCGTCCCTCTCTGCCACGTCCGCCTTTGCCGCGGCCCTTGGAAATCTTGTTCTGAGGCAGAAGGCCTCGCTGGCGTATGGAGTCATACAAGGACCAGAATGTGCCATGATACAGCATTCTGGGGAGCATCTCCTCCGTGAGTTCCTCCAACACCTCATTGGAGTCCACATCAGAGCGCGAATGTCCTTGCAGAGCCCTGATGTACTTCTGGCCTTGGCAATCGCCCAGCTCGTACCTGCCTTTTGCGTTACTCCGAACGACCTCCATGAGGTCGCCTGCCGTGGCGTGCTTGGCCTGCACTCTTGGCCATCTCAGGACGTCCTCTAATTTGGCCCAACCAGCTGAAGTGACGCTGATGTAGGGTTTATGTCCGTGCCGGAGCGAAGCTGCTAGAGCCTTCGAGACTTCGAACGAGAAGCTGGTCTCCGGCTTCGTAGAGGCAGTGCAATAGTCCCCTAGATCGCCTGGTTGGCCCTCCCAGGCCACTATAGTGGAGCTACGTGGCGTTGTTGAGCTGTGGTCAATCTCTGACGCCATGGTCGGGGGAGAAACTCCACCCTGTGAGCTGGACGCCTGCTCACAAACCGGAAGGGGAGCAACTCCTCCTTCCTTGACTCCACTTGACGAGGCTTCGCCAGGCAGCTCGTATCCCAACGCCAAAAAGGATTCCCGTGCTTGTCTCAGTGGTATCTCCAACAAGCCGCTCCACTCTCGGAGGTACTCACCTAAGGTGAGTGTCTCCTTGGTTGATATTTGCAGTAGCAGCGCTCGGATTTTGACTGCATCATAGGAGTATATCAGTTGGTTTGTTTTCTTACCACGTTTTTGCGATCCAGAGTGCGCAGCCTCCACCTCAAACATGGGCCGCACGAATATGTGCCGAGGTCCTATCCTCACCAGACAACTGTAACCGGCAGCAAGATGCCTGTTTGACATCCTGTGAAGATACACGCCTGGTCGTGCCTCGAAGCTTCGCGTGCCGGAGAGGTCAGGTGTCGAAGGTAGTAGCCTGCCTGTGGCCAGTATCCCATGCAAACATTCCAGGTGTGTGCCGTGGAACGCAACCTCGCTGTCCCCTGCAGGAAGAATGTTCGGTGAAGAATACTCAAAACGAAACCACCCATTCTCCTCAGCTGTGGGATATCCAAGCTTCGGATGCAGAGGCTCATTGGCAAGTCCCCGGCGAGAGGCCAGGAAGGTCTCCAGGAGAGCATTGGCTACCTCCGGGGAGGGTCGTTCCACCTGATTGAGGCCATCTCGCAGCTGCTGAGTTACTGTCACCATAATTCGGTGATTGTTCAGGTCAGTGATGTTCCCATCACAGTCTGAAATCAGACTGGGAAAGGGGGTATAACCAGCTGACTGAAGAACTTTGATCGCAGCTTCCGTGATGGGGTCCCCCGAGGGAGGATCTCCACTCTTGGCCTTTGCTGCTGGGGGAGTATCTCCACCCTCGCTTTGCCCTGTACTTCTTTTCTTGGAAGGAGGAGGAGGGGGAGTGACTCCACCCTTTCCGCTTCCCAGCTCTTCCTGTCCACCAGTACCTTTAGAGACTCCTTTATATGCAGGATAGCTTTCGCCGTGAGCACGAGCGGAGCGCCTCCACTGGCGCAGGAAATTGCGATACGTGACATGCGGAAGTTGTTCACGTATCCGTCGCTGGCAGAATTCCTCGTACTCCGCTTGAAACGAGGGATCCTGTGTTGACTCAGGTCTGGACATGATGCTGAGTCTTGAGAGAAAGCTGCGGTTGTTGGCTCAAGCTGGCTTCTAAGCAGGCAGCTGGGCCTAGGCCACTGAGCTCCAGACCACCACGAGGAGACCTGCATCACGGATGGTGGATTGCTGTTGGCTCAGTGTAGCTCAGTGCAGGCAGAATTATTGCAGGCAGCGACTCAAAGCTTTTAAAAACCCCTAGGGAGAGACTCCGCCAGCTGTACACCCCTCGTTGGGGGAGAAGCTCCACCAACTAGGGGAGAAGCTCCACCTGTGACTCTTTAGTTCAAAAACCCCTGGGGAGTAACTCCGCCAGCTCTACGCCTAACGAGGGAGAAACTCCTCTATGTTACAGGAGCTCTTGCTTAGGGAGCATCTCCTCTTCTCACTTGGCTCAGGAAGTGGCGGCCATGAGGTGATTGTAAGATACCTCCCACGTCGCCGAGGCCAGGTTAAGTCTGCCGTCTTCAGCAAAAAACTGAGACCTCAACGTCTGCACATCAGCTTGATAGGCCTCTTGGTATTCAGCAGGGAGATATTTGGCGATGTATCCCGTGATATGGGATTCTCGTTGCATTATCTCCAAGTCGTACCGGTGGTAACCGAGGCTTGCTGGGGAAATCAGGTCTCCAGCGTGGATGCGAACCAAAGAGAGGTACTGCATCCCCTGTTCGACTAGGGCTCTTCGTCTTCTGTGCCGGATTTGTCCCCATTCATCGATGCCCGATATGGAGTGGAGGTGTGTGAGCACCTTTCGAATCCCACCTTCCGGGAGTATCTCCACGGCAAGGTTCAGGATCTCATCCTTAGTGATGAGCCCAAGCCCCTTCACTCTCTCTAGCAGCTCTGTGAGCACGGCCCAGGGGAGTATCTCCACACCTTGGGACTTCTGGTGCAGAAAGTGCACCGCTGCTATCGTCGGGAGCAGCATCATGGCCAGTCGAGTTGGCGTCTGATCATACATGGTCGAGGAGTTGAACCACAGTCTAATTGATTAGCTTTTGAGCCTGAGAGCTTCGTCATGGAGGAACATGTGCAGCAATTCAAGCGGTGCCAACATGAGTGCAGTGCTCCGCGGGAGGGCCTCCTCGCCATTCGTCGAAGACGCTTCAATCTCCTCACGAGCATGAGCATGCTAGGGCAAGGGGCTAGGTGGGAGCAACTCCTCTTCGTAAGATTTGCTTCGCTTCTACTGAGCTCTTGGTTCCAGTCCCGCCCACTCGTGGGGCAGAGCTGAAGAGATCTTGTCCTCTGGAGAAGATCAGGAGAGCAAATCGCGAATCTGACGAACCAGCGGCGATGGCTGAGTTCCCATTCGCTGGAAATCCGCGTTTATGAGCGAAAATGCAGTGTTGCCAATTAAGGACTGCAAGGTTTCCTGCAGTTCAGATGTGGCCGCCCTGGTTGACAGTTGGATCTGGATTCGGACCGGACCTCCCGTCATGCCTTCGGTCAATGGCCGCGAGTTTTTGAAGAGCTTGATGTGTTCCGGATCTGAGGATATTCTAGTGATTGCGTCCCCCAGGCCTGAAACGACTTGAGCCGTGGTGAGAGGGTCTTCCACCGTCTCGGTCATCTTCTGATCGGTGGGGCTCCACTCCAGGAACGGCCATTCGCCGTCCTGCGTCATCAGCTCATCGTTCTGCAGGCGCTCCTGTATGCTCTTATCACGGCTGGTAGTCACCAATCTCTCCTTGAGTTCACGGAGAAACTTCAGGGTCAAAGCTGCCCTGGGAGGAATCCCGATGGGACTGTTCTTGATTCGCTGAGATTCCTCGTAAAGATGAGGTAGGATCGAGTGATCTTCGGTTCGGACATAAGAGACGAATGTCACATCCGAGGCGATCGCTGTGATTTGCTCATCATGTCGGAGCGCCAGCCGCGCTATTGCGTTGATCAGCTCTTGCGATACATTGCCTTGTGCCTGGTGAATGTTTCCACCGTTCCCGTTTTGCACTCTGGCTGCTCCTCTCCCTCGACCTCCGCTTCCTCGTCCCCTGCTTCTGCCCCCTCTTTTTTGTCCTTTGCCGCCCTGCTGGGGAGTAACTCCACCGCGTTGGCGTTTCAGGGGAGAATCTCCTCCTGAGGGGGCGGCCTCTCCCCTTTTAGAGGAGAAGCTCTCATCCATCGAGGCTCGCTGGAAGAGCTCTTGCAGAGACATTGTTCGGGTGAATGTCTACGGCGTGGAGCTCGTGAGAGACGGCGCTGCGAGATAAGAAAATGACGTAACAATTTTGTTGCAGCAGGGGATCTTCAAGGGTGCAGGGGCTAGGAGGGTGAGAGTCATCGCCAATATACCAAGAATCTAGTTTGTGTACTGCTGCTCGATAATGACCACTAGTGGCCTCCATGCCTAGGTGAATGATTACTGCCTCAGTTGTGTAGGTACAGAAGGAAATCGGGAAGTGTGATCTAGGAAGACAGGAATCTGAACTTGCTGTGGAATGGCAATGCAGTTGTGATCCTTTGCTTCACCTGCAAATCTCGGTAAGGCTAAGCACACCTGTTGTGCAGCTTCTATGAGAGCACATGAGCGCTCCTGAGACGACCATGCCACTAGCATGTCCTGCAGGTTGGGCTTGATCGCCGTGGCGAGATGAATGGGAGAACCCCCTTCTTCATCGACTATCACACCCTCTGGAACTGATGCTCGAGTTTCCCACTGTCCAAATTTTGATGCAGAGAGATTCCGAAACACTTGCTGCAGGAACTCTGCAGAATCATGCTGTCCTCCGTCAAAGAGCCAGCCCGTGGTGAGCTCCGAGAAGACTCTGTGTTCAGGGGTTATTCTCGCGAGTAGACTGATCCGAGATGCCTCGTGAAAAGGCGCCTCTGTGGGATCAGATAGCCAGTGCAGACACTGTAGACCTGAGTTGGCATAGCAGTGGTTGCGAGTGTTGGCTAGCAGGAGAAAGCCTTCCAGTCTAAATTCGGGAAGGGGAATACCTGGCATTGAATCTGTGGGCTTCTTTGTGGCTGTCTTCGCCGAGGTCGTGGGCCTTGCTCGAGTATATTCTCGGGGCTGCTTACTGAGCTGCTGACGCGCTACCTCCTGCAGTACGTGCACCTGCAGTAGTGGAACGCACTGCTGAGCATGTCTACCCGGGGCATCCACACGGAGTTTGCAATAGCGACAGCTATCTCCTTTGTGAAAGAAGACCTTGAACTGAGCAAGTCTTGGTTGGAGAGTTTTCTCAAGCTTGGCCATCACTTCAGGATGCTGCTTGTTTAGGTGCTGTTTGGCTCCTTTCTGACCAACAAGGACCTGACCGCAGAGTGCACAGTGCTCCATCAGGTAATCATGGAACACCGGATTTCGAGCTGCTCCTTCTGGATTTTCCTGAGCATCAGACTGTAGACTTTCTGTAAGTGAAATCCGGTTCTGGGCTTCTAGAGGGAGCTCTTCCTGCTGTCGAAGCAAGAGCTCTACCCGAGGACATGTAGAAGCTTCGACGTGTTTGCGCAGAGAGAACACTGTTCGGAATGTTGCTCTACAGGCGATGCAAGTTGCTGACCCTGGCATTGAATGCAGAATAGGGTCAAATCTGGGTCCTTTCAAGCTTTGCTGCGAATCTGGGTGGGCCTTCTGCAGGTGGCGACGGAGTGCCCCGGTACCAGAGAGACATGCTCCACACTCGCCGCAGGTCAGGATCTTATCCTCTACTGATTGCGAGGAGAAGTCAATGGCAAGGCCTTCCAGAGCCTGGCTGATTGCCTCAGCGCGCAGCTTGTAATGTGGGAGGAGCTGAGGATCTGAGTGTTGCTGTCTCTTAATGAACTGTGTCAGCCTCTTTTGCAGCTGCTCCTTCACGTGAGGAATCCGTACTCTCCGGAGTAACTCCTGGTTGGATTCCTTCGTTTCCTGGGAGTAGCTCCGCAGGACAAACCGAAGTTGGTACATCATGTGTGAATGGAGCTTCTGCAATCCCTGCTGTGTCAGTCCTACCACGTGAAGGGCATACAGAGCAGAGGCCCACGCAGTTATTGTCCAAATTGACAGACGACGTCTGTCTGATAGGACTCGATGGTTCCTAACTGCATGGGCGACTTCTGACATTGCTAGCTTACTGGATGACAGCCGATGTTTAAGGGTCTTCATTTCGTAGTCATGATAAGAAAGAATGACCCCCAGGTATGGGACCTGGTACCGCAGCGATATCAACTTGCCCGAAGGGAGTTCCACAAACTTCTCTCCATCTACCTGGCGAAATAGCTTTTTCCTAATTGTCGAGGCTGAACCTCCTTGTAGCTGCAGCAGTATTGCTGACTTGGACGGATTGACCTTGAACCCAAGTTCAACCAATTGATCCAGAAGAAGGTCGCAGTACCCTAGTGCTGTAATGAGGCCAGACTCAGACTCGAAATGCGACTGAATCAAGCTGTCATCCGCATACATGGTGAGAAGTTTAACTAGTTCGGGGGGGCTGATTTTTCCAGAGAGCTTCCTAAAGAGAAGCCCGGATGCAAAGGCGAATAGGGAAGGTGCAAGCTTGCATCCCTGCTTGATTCCCCTGCGTGTGGCTATCTCAAAGCTCTGATCGCTGGCTGTCATCTTGTACAAGGCTTTGATGTGGAGATGGCCCACCACCTCTATAAGAAGAGGGTCTGCTTGTTCAGCTTCCAGGGCTTCTCTTAATCGTAGCCTGTCCACAGTGTCAAAAGCTTTGCTCATGTCAACGCTCATCGTGAGACTGCCCCTGAGCTTAAGCCCCTGTTGTCCCTTACCAGCCGCTCTAGTTGTAAGGGCCTGCCTGAACCTGGCCTGATCCACATGTGTGAGGGCCTTACAGATCGCCTCCTCTGTGCCCCTACCTGGTACGAAGCCAAACTGAGAGACTCCTTGCATTGCTTGATGGAGGGTGGACTTGAGTCTCTGCCTCACAAGTCCTGCCAGGACCTTGCCCTCAGGTGCTATCACCCCGATCGGACGGAGTGATGTTGGCTTATCTGGCTTCTTGGGGGGCTTTGGGAGGCAAGAGATCTGTGACGAGGTGACGCTGTCCGAAAGCCTTCCTGCAGTGACCTCCCTATTGAGAGTGTCCGAGATAAGCCGAATAGCGTTGGGGCCTAGGGAGCGCCAAGCTACTATGCGAGGACTTTCTTTAGGAACTGCTTTGCCAAGCTTTATAGTGCCTAGCTGTTCTTGAACTTCTTGCTCGGTGATGTGCAGGCTGCCTTGTATCCCTGTGAGCGGGAAGTCGTCCCCTGCTCCAAACAGTTCAATGGAGTATTCCTCTAATTGTCTACGTTCTTCCTTGGCTGTTAGGAAGCGACCCTCTGAGTCACGTAGCTGAACTCTTTCCTGAGGCCTCCCCGACCGGAAGCGCTTGATCACCTTGTAGAGGGAATGACTCCCGTCTTGCTTGGATTTAAGCTCTGCCTGCTCGAGTTGTTCATCTATTTCCTGTCGTCGCCTTTCCTGCTTCTGACGCTTTGCTACCCTCGCCTGTGCACTTTGCTGAGACAGCGACAGCCAGCAGCGAAATACCATTCGGACCTGCAACTCCGGCAAGAACTCTGCTAAGACCTTGACTGACATTGGGAGTGAGCGCAACACTGTGCGCTCTGCCCAAATGCTGAGATCTGTTCTTTGTGCTGCTCCCTTTCTCTTGGGAAAGTGAGTCGCGAGGGCTGAGTTCATTGCTTGATGGAGACTCTGCCAGGTTTGGGGATGATCCTGAAGGAGGGAGTCTACCTCCCTGGCAAATGCCTGTATTTTCGGGGAACGGTGTCTGTAGCAGTCCTCCATTGCCTGCTGGTCATAGGGTTTTGAGGCTTGGGCGGAGTATCTCCTGCTGTGCCTCAGTTTACCAAGAAGGGGGAAATGCCTACTACCATCCCTCCAGGATGCCACTGGGAAGGTCCTTAGTGGCCGGCAAAACCTGGCAGGGCCTTGGGACTGTGCAATCCTGACAAACGAGAAGTCAATCTGTGAAACAGAGTTGCCTTGTTCGTGGGTGGCTGGTCTATGCACTCCCCAAGTGTTGGTTGCGACTAGCTGGTGCTCCGACAGTAGGGTCTGGAGATCCTTAGATCCGCGATGCCCTAGTCTGCAAGCCTGGATCGTGCATGGCCCTACGTGTTTGTTGTCGGTTTTGAGCGAGGAGTTAAAATCTCCTAGCACAAGGAGAGTGTTGCGATTGGGAACAGCTCGGATGGACTTACTTAGGGCGTGAAGGGTCTGCTTCCGGGTTTCCTTATTCTGAGCGACTGTCTCCTTAGAGCGCCAAACGTATTGATAGCAGCTGAAGACGTCCAGTGAGATGCCGTTGCTCGGCACCCGGACCTGGAGAACTCTTCCTGGAACAACCTCGTTGTAGCGAAGATCCTGTGACTTGCACAGCGTGGAGTGCACCGTTATGAGGACCCCGGCTCCCTTCTCCCCTGTGGAGCCAGAGCTGATCACGTGCCAACCTGACTTGCTGAATTGCCATGAACCCCTCCAGTGTGTTTCCTGAATTGCTACCAGCTTCACATCCTGAAATGCTGCACTTTGCAGTACAGAGAGTAACTCTTCCCAAACTGCTGTTGTGAGAGATCCTGCGTTCCAGGATAGATAGCTGAGATTCTTATCTTCTGTAAATTTTGAAGGCCGAGTCCTTCTGCCGGGATTGGTGGGCTTTACATGTGCCGGAGCAACTCCAAGCTCTGTTGACGACATCGTCCTTCCCTTGTAGACCGCACTACCTTCAAGCAGAGCTTTACGTGCTGCCCTTTGATAAGAGCGTTTACCCTTCCCTTTAGGAACGGGCTGATGCTTGGTCGAACCACTAGGCTGTTTCGCAGCACTCATGTTGAGTACGGCTCCTGTCGGCTTCGCAATACCGACAACCCTCACCTCTGGGAGATGTTAGAGAGCTGTAGATCTAATACTCCCTCCCGGACTTGGGACCGGGACTGCTCAGGCGCTGACAAATGCCATGGCAAGAAAGGAAAAAGGCAACTGTACTAGCCTGACCTTTCCTGAGCCGAGAGGCTTGAAGCCACAGCAAGAACAGGAACAATAACGAGAACAACACCAGCAGAAACAAGAGCAGTATCAAGAACAACAGCATTAACAAACCATTCAGCAATAACAGGTATAACGAGAAGGATAGGAAGCACAATAAACACAGTACGAGTAGTAACAATAATAACACCAATGACAAAACAAGAATAAGAATAGAGCATCAACAACACTAACATGAGTAACACCAATTTGTAAGAACAAACAGCACGAGACCAAAAGCACTAAAGAAGAAGCAACAATCAACAAGCAACAGACCACAGGCAACAAGGTTGCTCGCGGAGCTACTTTCAGCTGTCTCGAAGTGCCGTCCTCACGTGGTGGTGGTGGTGGTGGTGGTGGTGTGCTGATGGCATGTTGGTGGTATTTGGATGGCATTTGGGCGCGCTTGGGTGGTATTTGGGTGGTGTTTTCGTGTTGTTGATCGTATTTTGGTGGTATTGGCATTGGTGGTGTTGGTCGTGGTGGTGGTAGGGGTGATGGTTGTGTTGGCGGTGGCGCTGTCGTTGTCGTTGTCTTGAGGATGCTGCGAGCAAGGAGGACCCCGCTGGTGGTAGCACCACAGGCGCAGAGCACTGCAGAGTCCAAATGTCCCCCGTGACGTTTGTTGGGTGCAAGCAGCTTTTCGAGATGGGACCCGTCTCCTGCTCAATCGCAGGCATCTCCCGCACCCATGCTGGAGACAGCGGACACCGTGCCCTTCAAGCTGCCCTTTCACATGCTCTTTCGCACGTGCCTTGGCTGTAATGAGGAAAATAACGAGAGAGTAATACTTATGCTGACAGTACTACTAACATAACATGATACTAGGTTTGGGGTTACAAAAGCAACCCCAAACCTTCTTAGCCCTGAGCTAGCATCCATCTCAAGCCTGCGCAATCAGGTCGTGGGAAACGTCCCGTAGAGTGCATCCCGCCTCGGTGAGCACGACACCAGAAAAGGGTTTGAGGGATTTCGGAAAACTATGATACGTTGATCGGCATGTACTCGCAGAAATCTGAAAGCACTGTCCAAAGTGACAAGGCCTAGCGGCCTAGCGCTGCTAATGGCCGGGCATGTGAGCATCGAATAGGACTGCACGTCTGCAAGTGTATCGCAGCATGTTGTAGTTGCTGTGTCACACGGAGTCAACGCAACCCCGGATACACTCATTTCAGCTTGCGGAGGTGCATTTCCTGAAACAGCGTGCGGAAGTGTCGACATTTGTGGCTTTGCTACAGCTGTCAAAAGGCTTGTCTCACGCTATGCACGCATCTAATGTCGCAGTTCAGTGGTCTCGACGGTCGCAAGTGTTTCCGGCGTATTCCATGCAGACGCGTACACTTGCGCCGCAGCATGATTATGTTGGCCGTCTCGTCCACAGCATCAACATCTAGTTTACTAGTCACAGCACAAGCCAAGCCCACGCCGAACCAGCCCCACACAATGGGACACCAAAGACACTCGAGCGAACAGAGGTCAACGACCGAGAGTTCCTGTCAACAGCCACTCTCCAAGTGTGCTAGAGAAAGTCCTCTGAGCGAATGAACTCCGCCGTCCGGCGCTGAGAGTTCGAGCACAAGCCTATGGTCTGGCGGATTGAAGGATGAGATGACTTGCTAGTGCGGCAACGGGAGGCTGCAGATGAGACCTCGTCCCGAGAGCCAGTTCCCCAGCTGAGTTCTTGGTGCCATGAGCCCCATTGATCCATACATGGATCCATCACCTGACATGCGTCAGGAGTAGGTCAGATCGGTGGTCTTCAGCGCCACAAGGGCAAGATCAGTTTCTGTCAGGCCTCAAGATGCAGCTGCCAGCATGAGCAGCAGAGAGGCACGAAGCGAGCACCCATCCTGCCCTCCCCAGTCCCCGACCCCTCTCTTCCGTTTGTCAGGCCTGTCTTCCCCTGGCAGGCGCCGCTGTTGATGGCAGGACCGTGGTTTGTTCGGTTACAACCGCGTCTTCCGGTCGAGATGCAGTCCTTGAAGTATCCAAACATCCTTCAACCCTTAGCACGAGCAACAGCCAGAAGCATCTCGACGGCGGCGTAAACGCAGCTGAAAGCGGAAACATCAGAATCACAGCACGGAGTCTGAACAAGCGGCCGGAAGCCGGAAGCATCCGGATGGCGTTGTAAAGGGCACGAGCTGAGGGTTCGGATTCGGGCCAACATGGGAGGGTGTCAAGGTTTGGGATTCTTAAGCCAAATTGCATTATTTCAAGGGCCCATGCAAGGGGCCGCGAACTGACAACGATCATAGTCTCTGTTCTGTTCCTGGCGAATCAGTCAGGCCTGGCTCTACGAGCGCTTCCCGGAGGCACAGGGACAAACGGGGCGATGATTCTGCTGCGTTGTAGTGCGGGCAGTGCAGGGCACGAGGGTCGAGCTTCATGGAAGTCAGGTGCTGCGATTCGGCGTGCGTGCACACAGTCACACATCTTGTGCTGTCACCTGCACTTCCGTACCTCCAAAGCAATAGACTGGATGCAACTTAAGAACAGACCTTGGCAAGAATCTGAGCAGTAGCCTTTGTTTTCGCACAGGTGGTTTCAATCGATCAGGGCACCACGGATCCGGATTTCGTTGAATGGATGAGGCTCATTATCGGAATCTCTTCGCCGAGAGCACATGCACTTCCGCATCTCTGCATGCTCTCCCCGGATTGTAGGCCCAGTGCCATGCCCAGCGTCCTGAAGGATATCGGTCAAGTGGATGTCAGTGCCTTACTGTAGTCGAAGTTGTAGTTGCCACCGTCTGGTTCTGAGTCAAGGTTGGCCTTTTGCGAAGCGAGATGCTGACCCTGCAAATCCACGACAGGCAGTCGCAACAACGTGCTGAACAGCAGTGCACCACTCAAACATCAGGTTCCCCGTGTCTCATCTCAACGTCACAAAAATACCCTTGTGCCCACCGGAGTTGAAGCCTCACTCTCATGCCGCGCTCTAGCCGTGTGGCACTGCAGCCCACCGTCACACGTGGCCAGGTACTGCTGAGCCCAAGTGCTCTTGGTGGAAAGTCAGAAGCTTTAAGCCGTGACCTCAGGACGAGAGCTACGGCACTTGAATTCTGCATGCCTTCGCTGTGTCACTCGCCACTCTTGGAAGATGCTGAGAAAGGTAACGTTTTGCTTTATGCCGGTTGCTTGTGTTGGCTTCTGGCAATCGCAGCCCGGGTCTTGGCGTGTCTCGATCCTTTCACACAGACTCGTATTTCGGAGTGTGGGACGGAAGAACATGACAACTGCAAAAACAGGTCCCTCTCATCAACGGATTCTGCAAGCGGACGCCTGGGCAACCCCGATTCCATGGCTTACGCATGCCTTTGGAGGCTTTGTGTGGTACTGCTGCAAAAGTGACACCAAGACGTCGTTGTCTTGCTGCTGATGTCAAGTCACTCTGAACCAGCCTCGAGCAGGAATCTGATAGCAGCACCGACAGTGATTTGGCCTAGCAGGGCATCTGAGAATCGAAGAAGACCGAGCCACCGCAAGTGTCTGAGCAGGTAGGGCTAGTCGCGGAGCCGTCGGTGCAGCTCTGTAGCATGCAGTAGTTCGCTGTTTCACTGGGAGTCAAAGCAACCCCGGATCCACCATTCTGACCCTGCGGAAGCATTTTCCAATCATCCTGCCGCATTGTCCCTCTGTCTTGCATGCATTTGCACACCAAGAGCTGTCACAAGCTCCATATTCCAGCCACCTCCATGCGCCTGGCTTCGTCATCACCGCTATCCACTACAGGGAAATGTGACACGCCAGCGAAGCACCGGTGGATGGTTCACTTGCCGCCGGTGCAAGAAACAGATCATGAAAGTCATCATTCACCGTGAAGTCCAGAGGCATGAGAAAAAGAGGGTTTTCAAAGACAGGATGCTTTGGGCATTTTGGTACGGCTGCACATCTCGCAAGGGCCCCCGTCATAGGCAGGGACTGGAGTGGGAAAACCACATCCACTTCTGCGTCTTTTGTGGAGGCGAGCGCACCGTCTTGGAGGACCGACTGCGTTGCCGGTCACCTGACTCCTGGCTTGCGCCTGTGGGCGCGGGCCTAGGCCCCAGTCGGCTTGGCCGGTGGGGCCCCCGTTGCGGTGGGCGGAAGGGTGCCTGCCGGTGTCGCGATGGGCCGCGATAAGCTCGAGCCTCGGTGCTCGGGATGTGTGTGGGTGCCGCGTAAGCGTTCGCTTTGCAGAGTTGGAGTTGCTTCCTTTGGATCCGTGCCTGCGGCTCCAGACAGTTCTCAGCCCTGTTGAGTTCGTCACTGCAGCTATGCATTCGTGATGCTCCGAACACATGCCCAGACCTTCCACACAGCAACGTGTCTCAGCGTCTTCCGCGAAGACGACATCATGACTCCGATGCCATGCAGTAGTGCTCCGCCTGGCATGGAGATGTGGCCACACGGGCTGATTCGTGACGACTACCAGTCCTTTGGCGAGTGCTGCTCGCCCTCACAGAGACTCAGCCGAAAACAGGTTCCAGTTCGTTGCATGCAGGTAGCATCCACAGGGAACCCCATGCAAGAGACTGAGGTCGAGCTTGTCATGGTCGCCGATGGCATGGAATGGAGCTCCGACTGGCACGGAGAGGCGGCCGAATGCTACACCAGGACCGATGCTTCATGACTCCCCGTCCTCTGGTGAATACGCTTCGTGCCGGAAGAAACTCAGCCGCAAAGACAGGTTCCAGCCCATTGCATGCATCTGTGCTGCTGGCATCTACGTGGAACTCATGCACAAAGCTCAGGTCGAGCTCGCCAGCTTACTGGTCTCTGGTCGAACAGATCTGTAAGTTGATCAAAGAGAAGAATCTGCTGCTGAACGAGTCGTCGAGCTGTACTTCAGCAGTATGCATGAAGGATGTACCTCGTGACGAGGAACGAGTTACGACTATGTGTGCTAGCTAACCTATTACTACTCGAAGCTATCGAAGGTAGCTTCGCTAGAAACGAAGTTTCGTTCGCTATCGTCGCTCGCAGGAGAGTTGCCTCTGACATGCGAAGACAGGATAGCTGTGACTTGGAATGGCTACGAAGGTGTGTGTGACCGTTGCCATTCTGGATAAAGTCCCCCATCAGGGGGGTAATTTTGAAGTAGAGGGGAGAGAAGGGGAACTTGGCTATCTAGCCAAGCGAGAATGGCGGCCTCTCCTCGTACCCCTTCTGCTTCGCGGACGGCGAGTCCTCCGTCACCGGCTACCACGGTGGTTCCGGCCGGCTAGCCCTGGGGGCGAGGAGCCGGGAAGTCCGACCGTCATGCCCCCCCATTCTCCGGGCGAGCTAGACGTGGGACCGGTTCCCCCCCCGGTGGGATAGGGAGTCCCACCGCACTTCCGTCCTTGAGGGATAGCGCTCTGGTACAGAAGCGTGCGGTGCTGGATAGGTGCCACGAGCACCTGGCGTCGCGGGGCTTCGGTGTTCTAGAAGCTACCCTCGCGCTTGAGGACGCGGAAGAGGTAGGGCACCAGGTGGCCGAGGAACTGGGAGTCGGATACGACGAGTACATCGGCGACTCGATTTACCTGTGGATACAGGAGGCCCGGGAAGCCAGAGATCTTGTGGAAAGGACCTCCGGCTACAACGCTACTTCGCTGACCTGGGCGAACCTCTGCAAGCGCCCGGCAGTTGAAGGGATAGACCTTCAAGAGGATAGCGAACCAGAACCTCCAAGGGGGGATAGACAGAAGCGCCTGGTCAACGAGGGGTCCTTAGCGCAGGCTAGAGAAGAACGACTCCAAGCCACCTGGGCTATAAAGCTCAAGGAGGAGCTGGACATCTGTGGCGCCCCGTGCTAAAGAAAATTCAGGGGAGCCTGGATCCGGATAGGGCGATCCTTGCCCTAGCTGGGAAGACCCGGGCTAGCACACTCAAGCGCTATGTCTCCATCCACGTCAGGTGGCGGCTCTGGCTACGTGAGGCGAAGGATGGGCGCCCTCCTGGGCTACCTGCAGACCTGGCCGACTATATTATGGCTAGAGGAGACGAACCTTGCGGTCGGACAGTACCAGAGGCTATCCTGAAAGCGATCGGCGGAATGGGGCCATCAAGGATACGGTAGTCGAGCGGCTATCCTGGAAAGCACCCTGGACGAGGAGAGCACCGAGATATCCGGCGGCGATCCTGGCCAGGTGGGAGAGGCTAGTCCTCGATGCCAGCGTGGCCGTTGGCTGGAGAGTCTGGGCTTGGGCTAAGCTCCTGAAGGTCTGGGGCAGCCTTCGGTGGTCAGACCTCCAGGCTATGATACCGAACGAGCTGGCTATGGTGGAGGGTCGGCTATCGACCATCCTTAGGCGGACAAAAACCACTGGGGCTAACCGGCGCATACGGGAGCTACCGGTGTGCATCTCGGAGAGAGCCTACTTCGAGGACCCGGGCTGGCTACTGGTGGGCTTCAACCTGCTGAAGAACCACGCGGGCTATCAGCGGGACTACCTGATGCCGGGGCTCGGGGATAAGGGTGCCCTGGAGAAGAAGATGGCTACCTACGCCGACGCTATGGTGGCAACGGCTGGGCTAGTGGCGATGGTCGGGATCCTGACCGTTGCTAGAGGCTACTGGTCGGAGCACAGCGAGCGCGCTGTTCTGCCCACCGGGCTCAGCCTGAAACCGATCCCCCCGGCGGATAGAGACATGTTGGGGAGATGGAAGCCCGAGGGTTCGGATACCTACATCCGGTCCTACGGCGGTCGCGTGGCTAGACTCCAGGCCATCTACGCGGAAGCAGCGAGAGCCCGGGATATAGGGAAGCGCAGCTAGATGAGAGAGAGATTGCCGGCGACCTTGGCGGCTGGCTACTTCGAACGGGCAAGGCTAGCACCGGCCGAGGCAGCTTAAGAAAGCTAGGTGCACCAGTTATATCATAGTAGAGCTACCCGGTAAGAAGTTTCGGCTACACAAGGGGGGCCTTGCCGGCCGTCGCCGGATATTTAAGACTGTCAAGAGTTTTCGGCTAGACCGGAACCCGACCAGCACACGCACGTGTGCCTAAGGGCCGGGGAGACGGGCCCCCGTCTATAGTGATAGCGCTCTCAGGCTAGCGCCGGAGACCAGCAACCGGGGCCGGGAGAGGGTGAAGCTTCGGGAGAGGTCCAGGCGGCAGAGCCGCCGGGGATACCCCCAGGGATAGTACCCCAGTTCCCGGTGGCACCGCTCCCGGCTATTCCGTTCGGCTGGGGCCCGCCTTTTGCAAGCTGAGCGGATAGCGTGAAATGGGAAACCGCGGGGTCGGGGGGAACGCGGGGATACGGCTGGGGGGGGGCCTCTCGGGATACACTCTTTCCTTCCCATCCCTCTGGGGGACGGTTGGTCTCGGGGGGAGAAAGAAGGGGAGAGGAGAGAGAGAGAGAGGAGAGAATCACGTTCTTGCACTTGTGCCTCTTGTTGTCTTGCTGGCTAGGGCGTAGGCTGCGAGGTTCTGAGGCAGGCTAGTCGGCATGTGCACATGTGCTGCGGTGAGTGTTGCTGTCGGCTAGAGTTTTGCACAAAAGAAACCGCCGTGGCTACTGTGGCTAGAAGGGTGGATTGACGGCCCACCAAGATTGAGGAGAGCCCACGCTAGGTGGGCGAGCCTGTGTGCCTTCGTGGCCGGCTAGCGGCCCATGGATAGATCGGCCAATTGGGCCGACCACTCCGACCCGGCTAGTGTGCTTGCACAACGGATAGAGATTCTCCAGCTGCTAGACGAGTGGCTAGAGATCCCCGGCAGCTTGGCCGAACAGCTATATGAGAGGCTAAGCCTGGATAAGCTCCACGAGCTACTGCAGCTAGCTCGAAAGGCTAGAGACGCACGGATAGCAGAGCACCAGGAGGGTGCTAGCATCCAGCCGGGAGGCCGGCTCTCAAACAGGCTACTCCAGTACCAGGGGGCTATGTCCTGGGATGACATCGGCTAGCCTCTCGCGGACGGAGGCCCAATATACTTGGAGGGCCGGATAGCAAAGAACTGCCAGCTTGCGGGGCTACGTTCGCATCGTCCAGGCGAGACGCTAGAAGAAGAATCCGAGCAGAGCGAGGTGGATACGCCTTGGAAGGGAGAGAGTGCGGAGGATAGCCACCCGCAGGCGGCGGCGGCTAGCGACCTAAGGAGATGATGCTGCAGATGCAGATGCAGCAGGCTAAGATGGTGGAGCTGGAGAGAGAGCTTCCGGGCTACAACCCCTGCGGCTAGGGAAGAGGAGACCCCGGCCAGGGGGTCAGAGGAGGCCAGCACAGGGGCTAGACAGCAGCCGAGGGATCCCACGCCGGGCGAGGCTTTTGGCAAGCCAGCCAAGCCGGCTAGGGATCCTCCCACGATCCAGCAGACCCAGGCTAAGAACGTGCAGAGGAACCAGGCTACGGAGGGTGCGGCTACCACGCAGCGGATAGCGCGGAGAGGCCGCTCTGCGAGAGCATGAAGACCTTCCTGGATAGATGCATGCAAGGCTACCGGGGACCGGGGGCCACCGGACGATGTCCCGGCCTATGTGGCTAGAATGGAGCAGTCTACCGGATAGGGACCTTCCAGGAGCCCGAACGAGGCGGAGAGTACAGAGGATAGACCCAGGCGAGCCGGGCTACGATCCCTTCCCGGCTATCCGCCTACAGGCCAAAGGGCGAGGCAAGGAGGGCTACAGGGCTACATCCACCCGGAGGCCGACCACCCGGTCAATGAGGCCCAGTGGGAGGCTATGGCCGCGGATAGCACCCGAGAGAGCGGCCCTCCAGCAAGGAGCCCTGGATAGGCCGACCGCCCGGCTGATCCGGGAAGAGCCAGAGGTCGTGCGTCGGCTAATGGCGCCCCCGCCGACGGCTAGCCAAGCCAAGCGCGACCCTGGGGCCCGGGCGGCGGCATGGTCGACCAGACCTGGCTATACAATGCGAAGGCTAATTGGCCCCTCAAGAGCTACGAGAAGGGCGACCGCCGGGATAGAGCTCTCTCGCAGTTGACGGATAGAGGGCGACGGGTCCGCAAAGGCGGGATACACGACCCGCCCTGGCTATACCAGCTAACCGATAACGACTACATCGCGGTTAGCAACAAGGCGGAGAGTGCCCTGCAGCTAGTGGATAGAATCCCAGAGCAGGGATGGATAAGATGCCGAGCCAACGGGGCTACACCTGGCGTCGGTCGCTGGGAACCCGCCGGGGCTATTTTTAGATGTATAGTTGTTTGTGACCAGTGCGGGATAGAGCAATGCAACAAAAGGATGTGGTATTGCCTGGATACGCATGGGGATAGAGGCCATACGTGCAATGATTGCCGCCCCCCGGCTAGAGCGGCTAAAGGGGAAGGCAGGGGCCGAAAGGGCCCGGACTAGAGCACAGAAGTATGGCTAGAAAACCCCAGACACACGGTTAGAAGGAAAATGAAGGAGAGCGCATCGGTCTTGCACATGTCCGCTAGTGTGTTACTGTCGGCAGCCAGAAAGAATTGAGTGGCCGGCTAGATTTTCTTGGAGACGGAGAGTTTTCGGAGAGCTGGTCGGGAGGGGGAAGGAGGGATACTCCGGGTCCTGTCTGGGTGTTCTCCTTCTTTCCCGACTCTCTGGCTAGGGTGCGGGGGGGGGGGGGACGGCTCCGGGTCTCGCCTTGGTGGGTCCTCCCTCTTTCCCAACTCTCTGGTGTGGGGGGGCTAAGCTGTACCCACGGACGCTAGAGCTTTCAATTTCAAGAGACGACCCTAGCTTGACAGCCGGCTAGCTCTGCACGAGCTAGGCACCGTCATGGCTTCCAGTCGAGCTAGCAAAGGGATCCACGGATTTTCGCTATCTCCTGACCCAGAATAGGGTCCCGGATACTTCCCAGGCCACTTTGTTCAAGGCTGGGATAGACACGATCGCAAAGTTCTCGGCGAGTTTCAAGGACGAAGCCGATCTGAAATCGGTGCTAGCGAAGGACTTCTCGATAGTGCCAGAAAGTTCCTTGGTGAACAGGGCGCTAGCTGCCGCCTTTGTGGTGGCCTGGAGAGCAGCCCAGGCTCGTACTCGCGAACAGGCGGATAGAGAAGCGGCTAGCGAAGTCCGGGAGTGGGCGAAACCCATCCCACAGACAGAGTACATGGCTATGCGCCAAGCCTTTGCGCAAAAGTTTGGCGAGCCCGAGGATAAGCACATTCCAGCAAAGGAATATATTGAGCGAAAGCTCCACGAGCTAGAAACGGGCGAGTTCAGGGCAGAACCCTTGAACGAGGTGCTATCCAGAGACGAGATTGATCCGGATGTGCTAGTCCCCCAATGGGATAGCAAAGGCACCGCCCTCATGCTCAAGAAGGCTACCTCGAAAGGGGCTATGCCATCAGGCCCAGAGCAGCTTCGGCTCCGGCTAACTGTGATGCAGAATGCCCTTCTCATGATAGGCTTGCAGCACCCGGGGCGATCCGAGCTGAAGGATATCGACTTCCAGCTCTTTGAGAAATACAAAGATTACTTGC